>JAJHZJ010000449.1:6038649-6273649 GCA_023548195.1 Bettongia penicillata ogilbyi
ATCGTAAGTTGAGACATCACAGACTGGCGGCATTTCTTACATACTGAGTAAAAAAAATCCTAGAAGCAGGAGTGGATCTAATATCTTATTCTAGTGGATATAAATGGAATCACAGGCAGACAGAAACAAACATCTGGTTTTGAATGTGAACGTTCTGTTTCTTTTGGGTGTGTTGTGGGGGGCTTTGGGAGGGAGACTGAAAGAGGGGAAGAAAAGGGGTGAAGTACTGCAATGGCTTTTATTTGTACCCTGGTAAAAGCCTTAACCTATAATCCAATTTCACCCATTCCTGCTAGGTAGGATTCTGCAGCATCATAAGATGCTACAGAAGTATAAAGGAGGGAAATATCTAACACTATTAAAATAAAGGGAGAATTATAGAGTTAAGGTCCATTACAGACAGTCATCCCAGCTTGACAGACTTTAAAGAAACCAGTTCTGTTCATATACCTACCAAGTTTGTTTCTTTGTAGGGCTTAGTTTAAGCCAGGACACAGAGCAGCTTTTTTTATGACCATAAGAAGATTCACATTATCCAAAAGTAAAATATTCCAAAAAACAAATCAAGAAAGCACTAAAAAGGAAAAGTGAATGACTTCTTCTGTGCACGTGCATGTGTGTGTGCGTGTGTGCGTGTGTGTGTGTGTGTGTGTGTGTGCGTGAGAGAGAGCAAGAGAGAGAGCGAGAGAGCTAGAGAGAGAGCGAGAGAGAGAGAGAGAGAGAGTGAGAGAGAGCGAGAGCGAGAGCGAGAGCGAGAGAGAGAGAGAGAGAGAGAGAGAGAGAGAGAGAGAGAACTTCAATAGCTGATTCCATCCTCAAAGCATACTGCACACATAAAATAAATACAGGTCACAAAAATTAACAAATCATCATAACTGTCTAATACATCCTGGGCTGGCTACGGAAAAACAAGATCATTTTGGATTTATATCTGTAAGTATGGGATTTCCTGGACAGCTAATATCCACAAACAATCAAACACAGGAGGGACGTGAGAGGGGGAAAAGCAGCATTATTTCAGATTCGAGCTGAGAGTCGTGATTTTTTAAGGGCTGAACAGGAACTAAGCCTGAAATCTGAAGCAAGTAAATTCTCCTACTAGGCACTGATGGACATTTCTGTGTTTCTTTTGGCTTTGCTGAAGTTCTCAAATCACTGGGTTTTGGATGTTCCACCAAAGGAGAATCTGACCAGCAAAGAAACTTTGAAGATGGCAACTAACTTAAGCCCTGTATTTAAGGACTAAAATAAAACAATAAGAGTAATAGGAATAATGAAAAATAACTAATGCTACTTCGCTAACGAGACAAAGCTTTTTATGGGACCTGTTGCCAATATCAGCGCTACCGAATGATCTCATCTTTCATCCTGGCTAAATTCCAGCACACAATTTCATTAACCCAGGTACTGCAGGTGATAAAACTCATTTTTCCCTAAAGAGACAGCTAAAAAGTACCAGTTATACATTTATGAAGTACCAGCAATCAAAATTATGGATTTTCTAAAAGGTTTTTAACTACTTTTATTGAAAGGAAAATCGCTGTCTCAGACTTTTGTGACACTATTGCTAATAATAAATTTTACCATTTAGACAGAGCCATAATAGGGTAGACAGTGTCAATAAAAGTATGAAACAAAGATGATCTCTGTCTTTTAAGTAAGGCCTTCTAATTACACACCGGAAATGTTACATGAAACACCTAAACTAATAGTATGCGAAAAAATACTACTCTAGAAATAATAGAAATGTACTCTATGGTACAGAGGGTATAAGTGCACATGAAATAGTAAATTGTTCAAATACAATTTTTAAAAAAGGTCTAAATATAAGGATTAATTAAAATGACATTAAAATTCCACATGCCTTGCTAAGACACCTTTGTGAAAAAGACTCAAATATTCCTCATCGGCTTATAAACAAAATCATTTTGGTCATACTGTTTTTTGGGACACTCACAGAAAACTTTCCCCTCTAATTTTCTATTTAGCACTAGAGGGCACTGTGGGATTTAGGCCACTGACCTCAAAAACACAAACTCCAGGAAAGGTCTTGAACTCTTGAGTAGGATCAGAAAGGCTCATAAGGGGGCTGAGCAAAAGAAAAAAAAATCAGCAGGCTCCAGATTTGAAGCTACTACCCCAAACAGTAAATCTAGTCAGGTTCGGATCTTGAATCACCATGGATTCTAATTTTAAACCAATTTTATGATGCAAAAATGTTACCCTTAATATGAAATGTGTTGCTCCAAATATTTTGATTTTAACATAGGAATTAGGTTTTGCCTATGTGAGTAATGACATTCCCTTTACTTATGGACATACATACACACTGCTAGCCACATGCACAAACACACATAAGGGTGTTATGTGTATGGATGGATGTGTGCCTGTAAGTTGTTTTTTGACCCCTTTATTTGGTCAAAAGTATGTTGTACAGTTAGGTAATTTTACTGCAGCACATTCTGACATGCAAATGATAGCAATTAATGGGTTTGAAACAATTTATGATTTCCGGCCTACTTCAACATGTATTAGCATATACCTGGTTTCTTTAACATACACTTTGTTTTTCCAAAACCACAAACACCGTTGCTGGAATTTCATGTGGAAGTGCTTAAGGGGTTGAAAGTTAACACCTTTGTGAGCTGTGCAGACTCACAGTTGCAGCTCAACAAAAGCTTCTTTGTAGAGGCTTTCTTGAAATGTTTTCTTAACATGTTCCAAGTAGTTTTAGGCAGGGAACTAAGGTAAACAAGATGTGACCATGATAAAAACACTTGTGAAAACATGACAGAATGCACTTAGTCGTTTCTTTCCCATTAAACTCTTTGGTTTCTTAAAGTTAAATTCACAAGAAGCCCAATTATCAGGGAAGCTCCCAGTATCACTCATTGCTTTCTCTCTCTCAAAAAGTAAAAGGTCTTTATCAAGCTTTATTCAGCTATTTCCTAGTAGAGGTTAAAAATCTTACAGGTGAATATGTTTCAGTATAAAAGCTGGGCACAGGGACTCAAAATGAGTAATTAAGTGGTCAAATTGCAATGTACAATTTTGTGTTCAAAACATGGATATGATCCCAGCTATTTTTTCCATCATTAGAAATGGCTCAAATTTCCCCACTCCCCATAAAAGACAGAATTTCTAAGTCTGGAATACTTTCACTTCTTGGTGTAAAATCCATTTCATTTCTCTTCACAGGAAAACTGGAGAAAACGTACATTTGACTATACCAGAAATTCATGTGAAGTGAGACCTGAGTCCTATTTTACTTGATATGTTAAACAGGAAAACATGCCACATACATGTCTCCAAATACATTTTCAAACTTCCCAAAGCAGTTGATTGTACATTCTTCCAAAAAGAAAAAAAAAATTAAGCCTAAAACCAGCAATTTTTGATGTTTTAGGTTCTCTTTGATATTGGGGAGATGGGGAGGAAGTTCAGTCTGAGAACAGGAAACAGGAAGGGAATATGGCTAAAATTCCTCATGCCATAGTGATACCAATGGACTTGTTTTTGTTTTTAGATTAACTGAGTATTTCATGCAATGCAGTACACAACTGTTTCATGAGAGTTAGCACAGGCACCTGCTGATAGCACTTAGCTCTAACTGATACAAATATCACATGATAAAGCATGGTTGACAGATTAAAAAAAACCCACTAAAATGAAACTTGTTTTGAAAAGAAATAGCGAAATAGTATACACACTAGACTATGTATATGCTGGTTCTGATAAGTATCCTCCTGTTGGCTGTGAGTGAGTGAAAGCCAACCAGGATTGTTATTTGTACAGTATTTCTCTTTGAAATCAAGGGCCCTGTGGTGTATCTCACCTTAGGAACAAACACTACAGGATGATTACAGAAGACGGTCAAATCTCTGTTTTTGATTTACCAACAGTTAGGATATTTATTCCTCAGGAGGGGAAAAATGAACCATATTTTTAGACCTGGGAATACTGTTTTCTTCCCCTGCCTTCTTTCCCCTCCTCCTTTTTAATGGTGGCATTTTACTGGTGGCACAGACTTTCCTCCTAAATAACTTCTCAAGGGTCACTTTAACAGCTCCATTTTACTATCAAGAGTGGTAGCAAACTTGGAGAAGAGCTACCAAGTCAAATCACTTTGCTACTCAGGCTGAAAATTGAAATGGCAGTGTAGTGCTTGAGCCGCTCAAAAAATGGAAACTCCCTGCTAGTCCACAAATAAGTGAATGACTATGTTTTCACGTTAGGCACGTCCATTTGGAGTTTCTTGGCAGAGATACTGCAGTGGTGTGCCATTTCCTTCTCCAGTTCATTTCATAAATGAGGAAACTGAGGCAAACAGTATTAAGTGACTTGCCCAGGATCACAGAGCTAGTATCTGAAGCCAGACTTGAAATCAAGAAGATAAGTTGGACCTGAGGCCTGGAACTCTATCCACTGTGCCACCTAGCTGTCCAATATATAAATATAAATTTTACATGTGTATGTATGCATATATGTATGTATATACACACATACACACATCTCTATATACATATATACATCCACACACACATACATATATAAATATATATATACATATATATGGATAAATAAATGGGCTTTAACAAAACATGGAATGAAAGACAAATAAAATAAAACAAACTCAGATTTTATAGCTTCCAAAGCTAATGATTAAGATTATATATTAAGTGGGATTTTCCATTAAACATACTTTTAACAAATATACTTCAATATTATACTTGATGAAGACCAATTCCTCTGACATGTAAATTCAAAGGATGCTTTCTTTGCTCCTTCAATACTCCTTTCTTGGAAAAGGGGGGGGGGCTCTTTGTTTTCACTTCTAGAGGGTAAAGAAGGCAAGGGTTAGAGTTCTAAGAAAATCCAAATTTGCTTTCTTCTGGAAAGTAAGAACTCAGGTTCAGGAAGTGTGAGTGTGGAAAAGGGAAGTGGAAATAAGGTCATTTTAGAAGCCAATGGGTTAAAAAGAAAAAAAAAATATGTACCGTATTTGGTTTAACAAGTAATTATTAAAGACCACTGTGGGCCTTGCCCATGGTATGGCTGGCAAGCTGGACATGGAGTCAAAAGACCTGGATTCAAGAAATGCTTCTGACACATGCTGGTTGTATGATCCTGGGCAAGTGACACAAATTCTTAAACCTCAGTCAACTCTTTAAGGCTAAGCAGTAGAGGAGTTGCACATGCGGCGTAATGGAGAGCTTTTCCTTCCAGAGAGCACAGCAGACCAGTAAAATCATGTCAGGCATTCCCCACCCCATCCCCAATGCCAGTCACTATGCATCCTGCTGGGGAATATAAAGACAAAAAAACAAGCCAGTCCCTATCCTTAGCTTACGTTCTACTGAAGTAATGAGTCATAAAGGCCAGGCCAATGTTAAAAACCATTGAGATCAATGGCTTGGTTTAAGGCATAGATGACTTCCTCATCTAACCTGTAGGTAACACAGAGTTGGGAGGGATAGTTAACACACAGGATAAGTCATGCTCTAAAAGGGATAATTAAAGGCTAGAGGCATGATTTCAACAAAATGAAATTCAGCAAGAATAAATGTAAATTCTTCCAGTAGGGTACAAAAATAAATATCTTCACAAGTATGTGTCTGCAGATACCTGATTAGGCAGTAATGACTGAAAAAGATCTAGCAGTTTTAATGTAGTGCAACCTCACGGAGACCACAGTTATGATTTTGGTACAGGAATCTGGGATTCCCATAGAATTAGACTGGAGACAAGAAGACTCCATGATACCTGTCTTCAAGTATTTGGAGGGCTCTCCTGTGGAAGTTGCTTGAAGCCAGAAGAAACTTCCTAACAAATTAGAGCTATCCAAAACGGTTGCCTAGAAAGGTGGTGGCATCCTCCTCCCTGGAGTCTTTGGGCAGAGGTTGGACTACCACTTGTGGGTTATATAGTGGAGATTCCTTCTGCTTATGAGTTGGAGTAGGTAGCCAATGATCTATCCATTAAACTTAGACTTTTTAAGACATTATGAAGAAGTATTTCCAGGCATTCAAAGACCTTCTAGTACAATGTTCATCACAGCCCAGGCACCTCTAGAGCAATCCCTTCTTAAAAAACAAAAACAAAAAACACCTCTGTAGAACATCTCAGCAGGATGTTCCCCATACAGGCTTTGAAGAAGATGTGGTATCAAAAAATCTTTCTCTGATATTTTATGATGGTTACCTCTCAAGAATTCCTTAGCATCAGTCCATCTAGCAAACAAGATAGGCATAGTGCACTGACATCTTTAAGGCGTCCCCAGGGGTGGGGAACCTGCGGCCTGGAGGTCATATGTGGCTCTCTAGGTCCTCAAGTGCAGCCCTTTGACTGAATCCAAATTTCACAGAACAAGTCCCCTTAATAAAGGATTTGTTCTGTAAAACTTGGACTCAGTCAAAAGGCTGCTGCCAAGGACCAAGAAAGTCACATGTGGCCTCAAGACTACAGGTTCCCCACTCCAGGATCATCACAAAAGGCAAATAGGAAAAGCAGTCTCCTTCCTTCTGTTCAGAGAATTGCCATATTCAACAATGATGAGGAAGACACCTTATCCCTTCTAAAATGCAAAACTCTTATAAAGCACATTATGGGTGTGGATCGGTCATTAACGAAAAAAGGAGGAAACTTTTATATAAAGGTAAGAACTTGCTGTGATTAAAGCTGCAGAACCTCCTAGTAATACAACCTGGAGAAAATTCAGGAATTCAAGGCTGCTCTTTGCCAAATTTTTCCATGCTATAAGAATACAATTAGATGAATAGTTAAAGGGGAAAAAAACAACTCAAACCAAAAATATTCTAAGTGAATATATAAAAGTAAGGCTATTAAACAGAATCAAATGACTGGAAAAGACCATTTTTCAACTTAAAAATTATCAGAGTTATTGAATATTAATGTCTAGGAACATTTTGAGACATCGTTTCATGTTTAAGAAGGTCTGGTTTTATATTTAGAAGTTTAGGTTTGAATTCCAGCTTGGACCCTTCTGAAATGAGCAAGCCAGGGAGCCACTATGGGCCTCAGTTTTCTCACTGGTAAAATAGGGTCCGCAATAAGTAAACCACCAAGGTTGCAGAATTGTTGGGAGGAAATAACTTTGTAAAGCCTGGCATTGTGTATAATATCTAATCAAAAATTCATCTATGAAACTATTAAAATAAGTCTTCTTAACCTAAGGTTCATGAATTTTTTAAAAACGGTAGCTTTCCATATCATTGATTTTCTTTGTGATCATATGTGTTTTGTTTTAGGTATTTAAAACATGATTCTGAGAAGGGGTCCATAGGCTTTGCCACACTGCCAAAAGGGTTCATGACATAAAAAGCTAAGGACTTGATGCTTGTATTAAAAGGTACAAAATAATTTTAATAATAATAATTTTTAATAATAATAATTTTGGTTTGATTAATCACAAAAAAATCAAGTAGAACTTCATAGCCCATGTTCAACTGGGCAAATGTCTACTTTCATAAAAACAAAAAATACACTTTAGTCACTTAATCTGAAAAGAAAACAGAACTGCACATGCAGTTCAGCCTGTTAATAAATTGTAATAAATGCAAGGCATCAGGGGGGAGCAGAGTAAACTAACCTCAGAATCAGGAAGATCTGAGTTCAAGTTTAGCCTTTGACTTACACTGTTTGTGTGGCCCTGGGGACATCATTTAGTTTCAAAGTATGCAAAACAACTCTCAATACTAAAATGAAAACATCTATCTTGGCCATTTCTTTGTGGCAAGTCTCCTTCATGACTGAAATCATGGCACTGCCCCAAACCAAAGCAAATGAAAGGACAACATCTAAAAATCCTCACAAAATGCCCCAGCGTTAATTAGGCAAAAACTTTATTCAACTCATAGGTAATGCTGGAAATACTGAAGGGCGTCTTTATTCAAATTCTGTAGTCCGCTGAAATGGAGGTGAGATATCAGCTTTACATTATAAATATTAGAATGACAAACATCTGGTTATGTGAACTAGCTATTTACTTCCTCTGTGATCCTATGAAGGGAGAGGATATCATCTCCAAAGGGGAGAAAAGACTGGCTGCTACTTGCCCTTCATTCATAGGGACAGGATCAGACCTGTGATTTCACTGGCAGAGAGAACTCCAGGGTAATAGAAAGTTCATCTGCCAACGCAGTTTGTCACCTACTCTACAAAGTAATAGTTATAAATAGCTGCCTAAAACACTGAGAGGTTATGTGACTTACCCAGGGTCAGACAGCTGTTGGGTGTCAGAAGCTGGACTCAAATCTTTCTGTCTAAAGTACCACACTAAAGTCCTACTCGGAAACTTCCTAGGGTCATGGTGGTGAATCTGGTCAGTATGGTTTTGCCAGTGGGGTACTAGCTCCATGCACTTGGCTGGAAAAGCTTAAGAGTATATAGCCCCAGAGATTGATTTGTCAACTGCAGGTAATGAAGTTTGGTATCATCAGGCTAATGAAGTTTGGGGAGACATCCCCAGAGGCAATAAAGGGTCTCCATTCCAGTACAGCCTTAGAAGAAATCTGAGATCCAGCCATGATGACCTGAAGCATCTCTAGCATCATCAATTATCAGTTCAACCACAGCCTATTAGCACTGAACACTGAATGAATAAATCAATCCAAAAACATTTACTAAGCACTAAACATCATGTTTGGTTCATGGGATTCAAAAACAAATGGAAATAAAACCTGTCCTCAAGGAGCTTAATTCTATCAAGGAGAAAACATACACATTTATAAGTGGGTACAGAAGGAATGAAAAACAAATCGTAGGAAGAAAAGTATCTAGTAGTTGGGGGGATAAGGAATGATGGTGTAGTGTTATGTTTAACCTGAATCCCTTGCTCTGTGTGTGTGTGTGTGTGTGTGTGTTATAGTCTATGTTGAATGATTTATTTATTTTGGAATTGAAAACTATATGAGGCAATGTTTCTAGTTAATGATAGTGACATATAGCACTGCTGGGTTTCAACTACAGCTAAGAGAAATTGAACATATCTCAAAAGTTGGTTACTGAAATTGACTACGATTCTCACACAAAGGGGAAGGAAATGTTTTAGAATACCTCTAGTCAATTCAATATTAATTGTGCAATAAGAGAATGAGACTGAGGGCATTTCATTCCAAAGATACTTCTTTATATTTTGAAAGAAGTAAAAACAAATTATTGACATATAAAGATAAAGTCTTTGGATAAAATTCTATCAATTAACTATATCAAACTCAAGTAATATTTTGATTATAGTTTTATACAAGAACAAACAAAAATTGGTACTGGTTTTCTTTTTCTAAATTTTGTCAGTTCTGACTGTACGAATCATTATGGATGCATGATAAAAAAAAAAGAGGAAAAATGACCTTAGAATAAATGTTACAGGTGGAAGCACAGGAGCTGTTTAGTCCCCCATATGAATTTAATATACGAGAGAGTTTAACTAATTTGTCCTGGATTTGGTAGTTAAGCAGGTTCAGAGCCAATACTGAAACTCAGGTCTCCCTTGGCTCTTCCCACTAGAATATACTGACTTCATCAGATCTGACAAACACTGGATTTTCCTCCTGAGTTTGTATTTTGTTGGGTGGGGTGGGGATAGGAAGGTTTGGTCTTCTACTGAAATTCATTTTCATGAAAGAGAGCATAGAAAATGAGAGGCCATGCTTATGTAAAAGGAAGATAATGAGTAAAATCATTCTTACTTTAGAAATGATTGGAAGTCTTCACACACGGCTTCGCAGCCCGGCCACTTGCATACACCATGTCCATAGAGTGGGTGGCTATGGGGGTGATCCTCATGGGATAAACTGAAAGAAGCCAAGACAAGGACAAAGAATGTAACTGATTTCTCTCCATTATTCCAGTCGGCAAAGACACAATGGACCAAACATATGACATAAGCTATACCAATGTTTTGCTTTTGAACTTTAAAAAATCCTTCCTCCTATTTAGGATTTTTGTTTTAATCAAAAAATGGTTCGGTGAAGTTGTATGAAAATGTACCTAGCAAAATGTAAGGCTGTCCACCTTGACACAAAAATCATCTGACAGGTTTTTTCAATGCCATGGTAGGTAATTTTTTAGGAGAAATTTATTAACATTACATACTCTCAGTTAAACTTCATTCAGATGAAAAGCTGTCCATTTACAACTCTGCGAATTCTTAAAATATCAAGAACTGAAAATGTTGTAATTTATATAATAATCAAAAACTTCAAGAAATCCCTACTTAATTTTGATATCCTAACACTAGGTTTTCTATATAGCATATTATTAAGCTGCTTTCTTCTCCTGAATGCTCATGGGGCTTTCATATACTCAAATGGTATCACTAAATGTTTTCCAATGCAGAATTCAATACAATGAGCAAATGTGCGATTAAAGAATTGAAAAATACCAGTGGGTCAGGGAGGACAATTAGCCTTTTTAGACTAGGAGGAAGGTTCAGATTTTCAAACTACTCAAACCAAGGGTTACAGGAAATTTTCTTATGAATGCTAAGGGGTTAATCCTTCTGCAGGATTCCAATCAATACATAATGATTTGGCTGCACTGATCCAAGTCATAAGATGCTTTGATCCAGTCCATGTGGTGCTGAGGGAAATGTAGCTGCTGCACTCACTGATGAACCTTATTCTAAAATATTTTCCTGTATTAGATTTCTGCATTCAGACTTCTTTCAAATAAATTACTTTTGCACTGCTTTCCATAACCTTAGATTCCATCAAATACAATGTAAAAAATAATAACATGGAGAGCTATGTTTTTTTTCCCCCATGCACATTTCTTTGATCACTGAGGCTATCTGTAGCCTGGTTCACTGGTTCTGCTATATATTCAACTTGAAGCACAACTATGCTATGACTACACACATAAAATCACCGTATTATTTTTATCATCATCATTACTATCTCATTATTGTTGTTTGGAAATCGGATCTCCCTACCTTGCCCAGACAGGAGTTACAATGGTCACTGGCGGACCCAATCTCATTTCTTTTCTGCCCAGAAGTTTTGACTTGTTCTCTCTTCAGACTGAGCCAGTTCATCCCTCCTTTAGCCTGTTAAGCTTTTAGAGGCTAACGATACTGGTGTCAACCATAGTATGGAACTGAATTGGCTTGGGCCCTACTATGGCTCAGAGCTGGGATAATCAAGGAATCTACCAGTTTAGCCTTCTGTTAGTAGGGATGACTAGGAACCTCTATTTTACAGTGACATTCAACATGTCACATGAACCCACTGCAACAATTTCTCAACCACATATGGATAAATATGATTTGTTCCTCTTTTATGACTGTTAAGACAGCATTTAATCCACAATATTGAGCAGATGGTAAAAATCAAGGAGAAAACTTGATTTTTTTTTTAATGCAAGAAAAACTAGAGCATAACAGTCATTGTTCCCTACAACTTTTTAACAAACTTCAAGATTTTCAGGATAATCTGAGGATACTGACAAGAGACTCTGCACCTGAAGTGGGAAAACAAATTCCTGAAAGAAAAGGGAAAAGTGTGTGGAGAGTCCGCATGCCAAGGCACTGGTGCTTTTCATACAAAGCAGGATTGAAATAGTGATGATGAGGTCAATTCATTTGGCTACTGGGACACATTCATTACAAAAGCCAGAAGACAGTATGAGAGCATTTGAAAGAGCGGCAAATCCACTAAGCATGAGTAAAGAAAGCTATCGCATCTTGCCCCCAATCTAAAGAGGGATAGGATGAGAAGACATACATTCTCTTTCAGATTACTGAGAAATAAGGAGAAAAAAAGACCATTGAAGACCATTAGATTACCAGTGTAATACTGGTATCATCTCAATATTCATTAAATTTTTTTTAAAAAAGAAAACATTACAAGCATTAGCTGAAGTCTAACCAACTCTCGTTATTTTTACCCCTCTCTAGAATGTTAACATAGGGCTTTTAAAAAAATATCAGTAGGCTAAACTATTTAATCAAGATAAAAAATTAATATCAATAGCTCAAAATTGCATATAATTTTCTATTTATCCCACTGTGCTTCTACTGTTAACTGAGATTGTTTAAAAAAAAACAATACGAGTTCTGTACAGTCAGATTTATAGCTGAAAATTAAATTTAAATGATTTAACATGGTGTTTGGAGGTGAGGGGTTTTTTTGTTAGCTTATTTAATTGTAAAAAATCTGAGAAGAATGAATAAGAAATTGTTCTAATATGTTATTCATAGCTCGATGAGGCACCTTCATTTCACAGTTGGTACAGATCAAAACTCATCACAGTTTTAACAAAGCTAATCTTCATAGAGATGACTAGCCTTAATAAAGGCCGAAAAGTGTTGGACATGTCTATGTTGCACAGGTTTATGTTGAACTGATTTCATTGATAGCTTTGGTTTACACATTGCCTCAGTTTTCCCCCTGTATCTTTTCACCTCACAGAGAGTCGTGTCTTATCACAGGACATTTTTTTAAAAAAGAAAAATAAAGCCAGAGAAATTAATCAGTACATTAAAAAAACTGATGCTATGAGTTGAGTGTGGCATACCTGTGGAGTTCCTCACCTCTGAAAAGGAGCAGGGAAAGATAGATTCCTATATTTCTCCTCTGAGGCCAATTGTATTCTTTATACTTTTGTAACATCCCTCTCAGACAGTTCTGTGATTATTTTTTTCCCACTTGCACTGATGAAGCCATTTTCTATAGTTGTGGTGTCAAACTCAAATCAAAAAGGCTGCATATCAGATAATTCATATTGTTGTACCATATTTTTATTTTATTTTGTTAAACATTTTCCAGTTACATTTTAATCTGCTTCTGGCCCCTACTCAAGAGTTCTGTGAGACTCCTGTTTGACACCTCTGGTTTGAACTGTTTTCTTGACTTACTTCACTCTGTATCAGTTCATCTAAGTTCATCTGAGACTTTAAAAAAGCTTCTCGGCAGTCATCACATTAATATTCCATTAAATTCATTTACCTCAATTTCTTTGGCTATTTCCTAATTGAAAATTATCTACTTCTTTCCCAGTTCCTCATTAACACACACACAAAAAGAGTAGTGACAGTATATTGGCATAGATGGAGACTTCCTTTTTTGTCAATGACCTTCTTGGGATACGAACATAACAGCAGAATTTTGGGGTTAAAGAGTATGGACATTTTAGACACTTTTTTGTAACTATGATTTATAGAGAACTTTAAAGTTTGCAAAATAATTTACAAATATCTCATTTAACTGATTCCAAATTGCTTCCCAGAATGGCTGTACTAAATTCCTGACTCTACCAACCATGCTTGTCGTTCTACACCCCTCCAATATAGACCCACATTTTGTTACTTGGTACATTTTAGGATGTGAAATTAACTCTCAAGTTTATTTTGATTTATACTTTTCTAATTAATAGAAATGTGAAACTTTGCTCACATGGCTGCTAAGAATTTGCAGTTGTTCTTTCAAGAATTGTTGGTTCATATACTTTGGTGGTCACTTCTCTATGGGGATGGCTTTGGGTCTGAGATATTTCTGTCACTTGTCAGATGGGCCTTTAGTTATGCAAACTGGATTGTTTTTTAAAAATGAAAGGTATCCCTCAAAAGAGAATTCCTTATTAAATAGGGTTTTTTTTTGTTTTTTTTTAATCAGGGATGGGACTGAATAAGTTGCCACTGGGTCTTTTCTGAAATAATGCACATAACATAATTGCTATACAGGGATCCAGAAAGTTGACTGATTTTTTTTCTAGGTGCTCTTCACCAACAAAGTTAAAGATTAAATTTTTCCAAATTGCCAGTTTCATTCAAGGCTTTAGCAGACAATGCCAGATGAACTTCTGAAGGGGAGCTCTTAAATGATTCTATCTTTAAAAAAAAAGGGAGGGACGTGACTTTATGTTGCCTTGTTTCCTCTTGACATGCTACAAAAGGGACAATAGAGAAAAAAAATTGAATGAAAGGGTAGATTTTCCTTGAATTGTTTTAGAACTACATTTATTCAGGAAAATATAGCTAGAAAGTAAAGATCTGAGTGTCTATGGGAAGAAAAGCTTGTTTGAGTCTGAAACATTAAATTGTTCAAGAGCAGTTTATCATGTGAAAAATACAACTTCCGAAATATTGCCAAAGTCGGGGAAAGAAGAAGATGCATTTAGTTTTGACAAGATTTAACATGTTAGCCAAAAGGTTTAACTTCCTTACTTGAGGTCAAGACTTTATTAAATGTCTTATATACAGGATTTTTTTTAAAGTAATATAAAATGAAATTGTCTTCATTTTTTCAGTGTCCTGATATACTGCACAAGATTTTAAGCCTCCTGAGGGCAGGCGCCAGATCTTTAATCTATGTTACCTCTTTCTGGCAGTTAGCACGGTGTTTTTTGTTACATACAGGGCGTGACATGACACTTCCTCCCCCTAAAAATAAGTCTGTGCAGTTTTAAGATTTAGGAGCCAAGACTTTTGGGACACCATGTACTATGCACTTAGCGTTTGTGGGAAGTTGAAAATGGAGCTGTAAACATTAAACACTTACGTGTAAAATACCAATGCCAAAACTAAACAAGGAAAGTTATGATATGATTCCATTTTTTACCCAGAAAGAATAAAATTTAAGTTAGAAACAGGTATAAGATGAGGGCAAAGGTAAAACCTATCTCATTTAATTTTTTTCTTCCCATACATATCAATTTAGATTCTTTTTAATTACTGTGCAGAGAGATGGAGTGATGTAATATATACATAAATTTTATTCTGCCAAGATACTGAGCATTGATTTTTTTCTCTCCCACCTTCATACTGTGCCCCCTACCCCATACCATCCCAACTCAAAAGAAAAACAAACTCCATGTAATTTATGCGGATGATCAAGGAAAACAAATCCCCATTTTGGCTATATTAAAAAGTGTATTTCATATTGCAAAAAATTCATGGGTGTCCCAGAAGTGTTAGCACAGTTTTCAACTTTAATGGCTAAGAATCTAGGGATATCCTGCATACTTTTAAAATAAAATTGAACAGTATTTTCTGATGCACAAAATTACAGAAGCCAATAAAATTATAAATTTATTTTTATTAAAATGTTCTAGGCTATATAGTATCAAAATGCAAATGAAATGTACAGCATAAATGATTAACTTACCAAATTCTTCCCCACTCCCACCTGGTTTAGAAAAAAACAATTTTTTTCAAGGAAAGGTAAGTGTAACTCAGTCAGGGAAAAGCGAAAGCCTTGTTTCCTTACAAAAACTTTACCAAGATTTTCTGAAAAAAGTTTATTATCAGTGATTCTTCATAATTAAATTCTAAAAAGTTCACTGATAGTACTAATAACAAGAGACATTTATATAATGCTAGATTTTGATTTGAAGGATCTGGGTTAGAATCCTGTTACTGCCAATGAGCTTGGGTATGTCACTCAGCCTTAGTTTCCTCATTGGTAAAATGAGGGTATTGGGCAGAGAAGGAGTGATACAGAGGATAGGGAATTGGACTTGGATCCAGGAAGACCCAGGCTCAAGTCCCATGTCAGATTCTTACTCTAAGCTCAAAAACGCTCAATTTGGTTTTGACTCTACTAACATGCTTCCTCCAGGATAAACTAACACCAGCATTCTCATCATGGAGGTGATTATTTCAGCTTTGGTACTCAGCACCTTCAGTTGCCTGTTTCACTTAAGTCAGACTGCCCCCCACTAGGGCTGGAGGGAAGAGGAAAAAGCTCCTCCCCCATCTTCATTGTAGAAGGCTCAGAGTTTACAGTCAAATCTTCATTTCCCACCAGTGGCTTCACTTGGTTTTGACTCCCCGAATATTATGCATGCCTATTGCAGTTGGGCACCCCTTTAGGAACTGTCTTCCCCTAGCAGACAGTCAACTACTTGAGGGTAGGAACTGTCTTTCTTTTCCATATCTGTATCCTTAGTGCTAAGTACAGAGCCTACCACTTAGTAGGCAATAAATAAATGTATATTTATAGACTGCTGACCCCAAGATTAGATGACCTGCAATGTTCCTTATAGCTCGAAATATGATCACTGAAAGTAAGGTTTCCAAAGAGCTTCATATATGTTATATCACTGATTGTCATAACTATCTTATGAAGTAGGTGGTATAGATATTATCTCCATTTTACAGATGAGGGTCACGTACCTAAGGTTTAGAGGTGGGATTTGAACCTAGGCTTTTCTGACTCCAAGTCCTGGCAGTCTCTACACTCTACCAAAACAGGGAACATTTGAGTACCATTGAATTTACCTATTAACACTATGTATACCTGCTCAAATTTTGCAAAGTAGTCTATACATGTAGCCTTTAATGATTTCTGATCTGAGAGCCCCAAAGTCTAATTTGTTTCCATGGAAGCAAAGCGTCAAATGGTGCACGGAGAATATGTATAAGGCGTCCTTCATGTTATATGTGACACAACTATTACATATTCAAGTGCCCCTCTGTCTTTCAATAGATTATACTGACATAACTAGAGAATTTTTTCCTAGCTTCTATCAAAGACCTTGGGTTTTTCTTCTAAGACTTCCTAAATCCCTTCGGTTCATTTCCCAAATTAGCCTCTGCTTAAGTCTTTACTCTTTGTCTCTAAATTATTAATTATTTAAATTATTAAAGAATGGAAACGCACAATTACATTAATATTGTCTTCTAGTATGGCAATTTTTTTTAACAGATCCACAAAATCTTCAACAGTGAAGGTGTCAAAGATAGCTGGAAAATGCAGTAAGAAGACCGACTTCTGCTAAACAAGTCAGAGTTTTAAGTGTCATATTAATATACATATATATGTATGTGTGTATGTATATATGTATGTGTTTTTATATTTGATTCTTCGTATTTTGATGTGTATATACATATACATATATGCATATATGTATGTATATGTATATGCCTCAAAACACAGCATTCAATCTTGCTAGAGTTGACATGATACAGTGATGGCATTAAAATCATGTTAGTTTTTTAACAACTTCCAAATACTTGAAAACAACCATTTTTTTTGTTTCTCAGTTTTTGCTAAGGTACCCTTAAGGCACAGTTCCCAATAAGAATAATAACTAATGTAAAAACATCCTTTGAAATGACTAAAGATGAATACAAAGGGTGAAAGAGCACCCAGCAAAGGCAGCTACCTGCAAATCCATCAGGGGTGAGATCCTGCATGGTATACTAGGAAGAACAACAGATTTGGAACCAGAGGCTCTGGATTCAAATTCTGCTTCTGTGGAACTACCTGTTTGACTCCATGCCAATCATTTCCATTTTCTATGCCTCAGATCCTTCTGTAACATGAGGAGCCTCTGAAGTCCTTTCAATCCCCAAAATAGGATCATAGAATAATCAGTTTCCATCTGGAAGGGGCTTCAGAAGCCACTGAGTCCAACTCCTTCATTTTACAAATAACAAAACTGAAGCGCAGAGAAGTTCAGCGATATGCCGAGGGTGACACGTAATATTGGAGATAGAATTTAAATTCCATTTTTCCTGATTCCAAGTTCAGTGTTAAACACACACCATGCTTCCTCTCACAAATCATGGTTTTCTGATGCATCTTGGCTTTTACAGACTGTGGAGCATTAACTGATTGAGTGTCATACATATTTTAATTTTTATTCATAAAAGACATAAAATACATTAAACAGAAACATTAGAAAAAGTAAACAAAAACATTAAAACACACTATGTGCTTCTCTGTTTTCTTAAACTGAACACACTGACGATGACCTAATCTTTTCTTAATGACTGAGAATCCTCGGTTGGGACAACCATTAGCCTATGTGGATCAAGTCAACAAACGCTAGCTGCCTACTGTGTTCCAGACACTTTGCTAAGCACTGAGGACACAAAGAAAGACAAAAACAAGCAAACGACAAGAAAATTCTAACACAACCACGTCCAAACAGTCCCTGCTCTCAAGGAGCTCACAGTTTAATGGAGGAGACAACATACATACAACTACGTATGAACAAGACACGTAGAGGAACTAGTGAAGATAAATACAGAGGGAAGGCACCAAGGTTTGGAAGGACACAAAAGGCTTCTCACAGGCTTCCTTATCTGTAAAGTGAAGGTCTAGACTAGGTCTGGAAGTTCTCTTCCATCTATAAAAACACTGTGATGCTACAGTGATTTCAACTGAGATGGAGTACGACAAAACGATGAGTTAATTATCTTGTCATTTAATAAGTGTGTTTAGTGGATTCCAAGCACAAAGAACTGTTAGGGACCTTTCATGTACTGTCCAAAGACACACCTGGAATAAGGGGTAGAGAGGAGATTCAAACTCAAACCTTCAGAGCCCAAAGCCCCTGCAATGCATTTCTGGAAGAGTCTTTCCCTGTTCAACCCTCCACCCAACAGTTGGATAATATTTGAATTTGGATGCCCTACCAGTGGCTCTTTGTTTGCTTCCCTCTCCTAAACCACCACCCTATCTCCCACAAAGGGTTAGAGAGCTCCTTTGCCTATTTTGAAGTGGCACTGTTCTCCCTTCAAAGTTCCAACAAGGACTTGACTGCCAGTTTCAATGACCTTTCCCTGTCATCTTCTCTCTATTCCATGCACCTAGCACTTGATTTCCTATCAAGAAATCTCTGCACTGGCTATTGGCCATGCCAGGAATCCACGACCTCCTGGTGTCTGTCTCACAGAATCTCTCACTTCCTCCAAGCACTACTTTCTTTACACTCTTTCCTGATTTCATCATCCCCTCCCAAGGCCCTAGGATTCTTCCTCCTGTGGTGTTAGTCCTTCCTTTTCAAAAAAGACCACAGTATCAGAGAAATGATGACATGATTTGCACTTGACTTTGTTTTGGGTGAGGGAGGACCTTTTATTTAACTGCTGGGTATTGTTCTGTAAGAACATCCTGACCGAACCTACTTCACCCCACACCCCATTAGAAGCTCCTGAGGCCAGAGATTGTGTCCTTTAGGGTATATTATTTCCTGGCCCTAGCACAGTGCTTGGCCCTAGTATTGCTTTCAAAGGCTCAGACAGGTGGTCCACACCACCCACTGGACACTTCAGTATACACACACAGACACAAAACATTGTACACTTCCCAAGAACTCTACAACATTAAGTGTTCTCTCATGTTCCCACTCCCTACTCATACCGCCAAAATGTCTTCTTTTCATTCCTGGATCTCTTCTCTGACATCAATAAGGGCATCACTGCTGCTTCCTTCCCTTCTCTTTCCCTTTCTGTCTTCTCTTCTGTACCTATTCCTTTTGCCCATATTTCTTAGCTCTCATTTGAAAAGGTCAGATTTTTCAAACTAGTGTCAAGTAGAAGGTTTCTTTCTGCACAGTGAACACTAGCGTTTTGAGCAAAGTGGACAATTCTCAGCTCTCTACTGTTCAGGGATCAAGGACCATGTCTTTCCCCTCAAAGAGATTTCTTTTTTGCCTGGTGTTATTTCCAGACTTTGGGATATGGGGTCCCCAGACTAGCTTGCATGTAACTGGTAACTTTCATGGGATTTCCTTATTAGAACTATTTTTTCAAGGATTTTTTTTTTTGGCTTTCTTTGGGCAAGGCATAGGGCTGGGTGCTGAGAACATAAAGGCAAAATAAAAGCAAATCCTGACAGCAGCATCCTTAGTGGAAGACACTGATTTGAGGCCTCTCATTTTATTTCCAACTTTTGCAAAATACTGCTATCCTCTCTCTCTATGTGAACTTATCTTGAAATTTCTCTTTCCAACCACCATCCTAATGAAATTCCCCATTCTGAACCATCTCCAGGCTCTGTCTTCTTCAGTTCAGACTTCATGTTTGGGCTGGATTAAGCTTTCTTATGGCTGAGCTCATATCAACATGTCACCCCTATTTTACTCAAAAGCCGAAAGTGACCTCCCATTGTCTAGAAAATACATCCTAGACCAAATTCTGTAGCCTCAACACTTTTCTAACACAACTGCTTTCCTCTCCATGGACTCTCTGCTCCACCCAAACTGTAGGCTCCCATTTTTCATGCTGAAGTCATTTCCTAATTCTGGTATGCACCCAGTTCAACTGCCACCTTTTAGAGTCCTGGCCATCCTTCAGAGAGCCCAACAAAACATCCCCTCCTCCTTGGTGCTTTCTTTTACTGTTCCACTCAGATGCTACCCTCTCATCTGTGGACATTTAATATGAAAATGTTTTGAGGTCTTGGAGTGAAATTCCCCTGACAGTATGCTATCACGTAACCCAGGCTACTCCATTCAAATCATGGCTCTTATTTCAAAAGGTCACTGCTAAATCAGAAGAGCACTCAGAAGGTAGCCAGGAAGTGAAGACATTTGAGCAAAGCACAGTCCTAAACTCCAGCAATACAAAGACAAAAGGAAAATCGTTTCTACCCTTAAGGTGCTTACCTTTTCACAGGGAGGGAGCATGTAGTATTTGTTGTTAATTCTGGTCAAGCCAGTTCTGTTCATAGGATATTGGAAAAGCAATTCCACAACCAGGCTTTGCAAACTTTGGAGCTGTGGCTAGTAAGTCTGCAAATCTCATTCTGAGGCATCTCAAAAAAGGGTTCAAATCTTTCAGTTATCCTCTCCCACCATTCAATTTCTGATGTTTTAGTCAACATTTTCTAAGTTAAATAAGAATTAAAATCTTAAGCATTATACTTCAACTTTCTACTTATTTAGGATTAATGGTTTACAGGAGTTAAAAAAAAATTAAAATCTTAACATCTTAGTTGTTACAACAGGTCACTAAGCCTAAATCACCAGCTCCTCCACTATATACACAAATGGATGAAACCAGATGACCATGATCTTAATGCCTTGTGAACAATAAAGCATAATAAAAAAATGTGAGGTACTCTTCTTGTCAGTGATGCCTGCTGCCCTTTGAAAGCTGTAAAGATGGCGCATGGATTCCTATGATCAGTAGAGAGTGCTATGGCAGCACTCAGTTCCAGGAAATTTTTTAGAGTCCATGCTGCCAAAATACACCATATTCCTAGAGATCTACTATTTGGTGGTTTCCCAGTGGAAGTAGGATGAGTTTGCTTCTGGAAAATGCAGTGGATAGAAGTGCCTTCATGTGTTCCAGTACAGATGGAATCAGAAGAAAATGTTATCTACTTGTATATATAGATGCATGGACAGTTCACAGAAAGAGATAAATTCTGAGACCACAGGAGGAAAAGGAATACTTTTTGGTGTCATGGTTTTTCTTCTTCCATCTCCATAGACAGCTAAGGACAGTGAACGTTTACCTTTGTAGAAGCATACATCAAAGCTTTCAAGCTGGAAGGGGCTTTACATATCACTTAGTTCAACCTCCTCATTTTACAGATGAGGAAATAAGGTCCAGTTCTCACAGCTAGGAAAAGGCTGAGCTTGGACTGGAACCTAAAACTTCTGACTTGAAAAGCCATCTTTTCTGGGGGGATCACATCAAACAAACATTAAGTGCTGACTATGTCAGGAAGGTCAATGAGGCAGAAGAGAACCAGTCCCTGCCCTGACCTACTCTAGCTCCTCTTCAGTTTCTAGGAACACAAGCAGTCCATCAATGAGCACTTAGGTGCTGACAATAGAGTGGAAAGCAGAAACAGACTGTGCTCTCAAGGAACTGAAGCAGGCACAACACATATGCAGGGCTCTGGAAGGAAATCTCAGAGGGGAAGGTCAGCCTCTGACAGAAGGAGGCATTTGGGCAGTGGCGGTGAAGGGGCGGAAGGTCCCAAGAATGGACAGTCCAGTGCAAAGGTGTGCTGGTATACTGGACTAGCAGGAAGCAGGCTCAGTGAGTCGGACTGTATGGAGGGAAGCCAAGTGTGGGAAGACTGAAAGGGAGGGAAGTGGTAAGGTTATGAGCAGTGGATTTAGAAGTCCTATGTTTCTCCAAAGGTAACATAGGGATAAGGATTTATATATAAGAAAAACACATTACAGGCATAACCTGAGTGAAGCAAGATGGTTTCTCTACAAAACTGTAACAAATATGTACGTCTCCCAGTTTTTCAAGTAGTGAAGCCTTGACTCTCATTCATAGCAACTATCATCATCTCAATTTTCTGCTGCTTTTTAAATCATGTTTAATTAGAGGATTTCACATTCCCTCGTGATATCATATTCATGTGTAGAACCTGCAATTGCAGTGATTGTAAATTAGGCTAATAAGGGCCAGATTTGTGCTTTTTAAAAGATTGAGATTATTGTTAATATCTGCATGCATTATTGTTCTGCAAGACTCAGAGATAACATTAACTTTGCATTTGGAATAAGGTGTGTTAACTATTTGTGGAATTCTTATTCTTATCTGGCCTCACTTTAATGCTTTCAGGAAAATTCACCCAAGACGGAATGGCTTAAAAAGAGACAGCAATGAAGTGTCACTGGAAAGCAAAAATGTGCATTGTTTTTTATTAACTTTCAATCCAGTACTTCTGTGAAGCACTCCTATTCTGGGCTGGAGAATACATGGGCCAACTTCTCAGGTTTCTCCTCCATGATTATGGGGACAAAAAGGAGAACTGGGTATGGACGAGATGCATAAAGCAAAGGAGAGGGAATAGCCTTCATCCACAAGGGTCAGTCTAATTTAAATTTTTTTGTCCCTCCAAACTGACACCCAGGTAATAACAAAATTATTAGTAGCAGTAGCAGCAGTAACAGTATTAGTGTTATACTTTCCAAATTTAAGTGAAACCTGGCTTTCTCCTAAAGATATCCTCTCCACCAAGGATGGAGGTACCTTCTTTTTCTTTCTCCAGAATCGTAGAGGTTATTTAACCCAACCCAGAGTTGAAAAAGAATCCCTTCAACAGGACCACCTAGGCAGCCATCTAAACATGGTATGAAGACCTTTGAGGACAGGAAGCTCATTACCTCCCAAGGCAGCCCAATGAACTTTTTGATAGTCAATTATATAGGAAATTTTCCTTCACATTAAGACTGCTTCTTTCTCTTTGTAATTCTAAACTCTAGGGCAAAACTGAACAGGTTCAGAAGGGCTTTAAAAGCCCAACAGAAGAGGCGACAGTGAGCTACTGCATTTGAATGAATAAGGGAGTAATACAGCTCAATACTTTGATAGCTGAATGGATGTAGTGTGGAGAGACTTGAGGCAGAGAGGTCAACCAGAAGGCTGCTGCACAAGAGGAGAGAAAGGGGAATATGTAAGAGCTGTTGCGAAAGGCAATAGGCAGGATGGGGAACAACATAGAGGAGGCAAATGTGAAACCTAGGTTGTAAGTCTCAGAGATTGGGAGGATTCTCAAAAGTAATAAGTAAGTTAGCTAAAGGGGAAGGTTTGAGGTGAAAGATAATAAATTCCATTTAGGGCATGATGTGCTCACTCCAGTAGATTTCAGTTCAAGATATCTAATGAGCAGTTGGAGACATGGGACTAGAACTCAAGAGGAAGGTTAAAGCTGGATAAATAAATCTGAAAACCATCAGCATAGAGATGATCACAGAATTCATAGAAGATGATATCACCAAAGGAAACAATATGGAAGGATAAGAGAAGGACCAGGACAAAGACCTAGGACCTTGATTGAAGCTCTCACAAAGGGGATAGAGAAGGAATGATAGACAAGTAGCAGGAGAACCAGCAGAGAGCAGAGTCACAGAAACCTGGAGAAAAATCTACCAAGGAGATGGAATCAACAGAGACAAAGATTGCAAAGAGAAATGTTCTTTAGATGTAGCAGTCTAACAAGATCTTCTACGGCACAGATCCCTAAAGCAATTCATTGGAGTCCTCATTGACTTGAAATCACTTATGTTTGCTCTTTAGGTTGAGCCACTTACACGACTCCAACTCACAGGGCCAGAAAAACTGGACATCCTATTGCTTCCATGTTATTCCTCTACCTACATCAATACTTATAGCCAGTGAGGTGAAGGACCTGTAGACCACAGATGAGGGTCCCTATCTAGCTCTGCCACACTCAGGATATCATCAATGATGAGTGGCAGTGCCCTTTAGGATCCCGTAGGTCAAGCATCTCATTTTTACAGTGGAGGGAAGACCAAAAGACATGATGTGACTGGTCCAAAGTGGGCAGTGTTGCGATATGAACTTAGGCAGCATGAATCAAAGTCTAGTGTTTCCTCCACTCTACTCCAGTACTTAATATAGTTGTTAGGAAAATGCTTCATAAACCTTGAAGCACTATCTCACTGTGAATTATTATAAGCTTTGCTTTTTGAAGTCCATGCAATTTACTCGCACTCCTTTTCTGACCATCTTTATTGCTGTCATTTGCTGACTTCCTGGCTCCTAGCCCAATTTTCTCAGCGTCTTCAGGATCTAACGTATGGTCCTCCTTTGTGTTCGGTCACCTTCTTTGAAGACTTCAGGATTCATGTGGCAAAATTCATGATATTCTGACTGTACAATCTCTCAAGCCCAAAGAACATCTTTCACACCTAATTTCACTCTGATGCTGGAAACCTCACCTTCTTAAAGAATCACAACACCCTCTGGGATCTCAACTTAAAATCTACTGGATGACCACAATCTCCATGCAATTCAATGAGCATTCTTGTCATTAAAATCACTACTGTACACTTTCATTGCCTAAGGTTAGTGTCTGAACCAGCCAGAGAGGAAAATCCCTGAGTTCAGTGAGCTTATATCACTTGGAAACAACATAAAATCAGATAAATTATATACATATATATGTACATGTGTATATGTATATATCTATATACATAGATATATACATACATACACAATTAAATACAAAATTTTCAAGGGTTGGAGAGAGAATGAAAGAGACACTCAAGTTAAACCTGAACTTTACACCAATCTTGACCTTCCCCTAATTGACTCCCACCTCATCTCCCATTCTAGAGCCCCTGTTTGGGTTCTGCTTGCTTTAAAGTCCAACCTTGGCTCCATGGTCTGTCACTTCGATGATTTAACAGCCTCCATCCTAGAGTAGATGACCTTTTGCTATTCCTGACTTGCTAATCTTTACCCCTGGGTAAACACCACCATTGGATTTCACTGCTCTTGTCCCCTTGGCTGCTAAGCATTGCTGGAAAAAAGTCAAGAAATCATACTGATTTCACCCACAGTAAGATTTATGAGGGATGACTTCACTGGATTCTCACTGCTGTTCTACAGAGCTCTCCCATGCTCTCTCTCTGTCTCTGTCTGTCTGACTCTCTCTCTTTCCCCTTTACTGTATCAGACCTTTTACTATCTGTTTAAGCCCTAAATTGCACACATATCCTCCTCTGATTTTGTAACAGATTATTTTCATAATTTGCCCATTCTCTCCTTTGTTTACAGGTGTGTAAATTATACATATTCCTCACTAAGGCTGTTTTCCCTACCTGCATCCTGAGATCTTCATCCAACATCATCCCATCCCCTAACCCCCATCAGGCTTTTCTTTTTCATAGGATCATAGATCTATAGCCAGAAGGGATCTCAGAAGCAATCAAATCCCAAGTCCTTATTTTTCAAATGAGGCAATAGAGTCCAAGCAAGCTTAAAGGATTTGCCAAAGGTTCCAAAGGTAAGTATACTGCAGATCAGGATTCGAATGAAAGTTCTCTGATGCCAAAGCCAATGTTCCTTTTACAAGGCATCCCTACAATGGCTGTCTTTCCAGTGGTTCCTTTTTATCTGTCCATAAGGTCTTTCAATCCCATACGTTGTGTCCCTTGACTCTTCTACCCCATCCAGATGCCAGCCCACATGTTTTCTCACCTTCTGCCAAAATTCTGGAAAGAGCTGTCTATGCCAATGCCTCCACTTCACCACCTACTCAAGTGCTTGCAATCTGACTTTTACCTCCCACCACTTCATGGAAATTGCTCTCTTAGAAGTCACCTCTGACAGGCTAATCTCCGAATACACAGTTTAAACTAAAAAAAAATTCTAAACTTAGTATCAACAAAACAGTCAAATACACAAAGATAAAAAAACCATAGAAATTTTAAACTTTTAGTATTTACAATGTTTCTAAAAGTTACATATTTTTAAATCCTATTTCTTTTCAATGCCCTGTTTTTATCTTCTGTGTATTTTTCTGAACTTTTTTGTGATTATGACCATTATTAATATATTTTTAAGTCAGTACATGTATGAGATTTGAATTTTCTTTCCTTCATTTCGCATCATTTCATAGAACCATCCCCTTCAGCACCACTATCTCAGACATTCTTTCTTTGGTACAAAAACAGTCCAGTGCATTCACATACTCCATTACATTTAGCCATTCCCTCTATGTTGTACGTATAGGTTGTTTTTCATTCAGTGAAGGCTTTGCACTCCTCAGTCTCTCTCACTTCATTCCACGCTGTTCACTGTTCCTTCCCTCTAGATACTATTGTGTATATGAAAATGCACTCTCCCCGACCCATCCCAACTTTGACCATTTTAAGTTCAAAATAAAAAGTAAAGTTAAATTCTATGATCAAACTGTTGGACTACCTGTCTTTTTTTGCTATCTCACACAACTCCCTGCTGGGTATTTTATGCGGCAGACACTGTTCCACTCTATAATACAAACCTGTTTTCCAACTTCTCTCCCATTATTTCATAAGCCCAAAGTTATCTCCTCTTTGCTGTTGAGTTAGGTTTTATATAAACCTAAAATCAAATGCTGCTTCAGCCATGAAGCCTCCCTGATTCCTCCAAACGTTAACATCTCTGACCGTAGACCTGCACCTATCTCTTTATATGCCACAAGCCTCTACTTGCCTGGATGAGGGTGGAACCCCTGCACCATCTACACTTCACTTCTCTTCTGATACCTATGACAGTATTCTGCACACAGTAAATATTCAATAAATGTTTAATGTATGAGAAAATTCCACATCCATGCTATATGAATAACAAAAGTTTGGAAATAAATCACAAACCCACAGAAATGAGGGGATAAAAGACTGAACTTGGAGTCACAGTGTTTGAGTGCGAATCCCCGGCTCTGAATCCTCTCTCAGTGTTCTGAGCCACACAATCTTTCTAGGCCCAAGTTTGAAAAATGAGATTTAACTACATGATGTGTGAAGTCCATCCCAGATACAGTTCTATGAACCTATGGTCAGAGTGGCTGAACTCAAGAGTGACTTGTGATGGAATAGGACTGGATGTAGAAAACGGTAAAAATGAAGGATTCCGAGAAATAAGGGAGGGTTTATATAAAGGAATCCAGAGAAAAGAAAGACCTAAAAGAATACATTCAGTGATTACAACTATCCAAATGAAAACAACATTACATAGCAACAAAACTCAGATCAAAAACAATGGACAGCATTGCTACTAATTATTACAGTTACAGCACACACCCTTCCTTTCTTTAAACAAACAGTAAACTATACAGTGTAAGGTCTCATCTGTTATCAGTCACAATCAAACTTTTGTACTGTTTTGTTTGACTGTTTTCAGGGACAGCACTTTTTGGGTGGATTTAAACTGCGGCCCAAACGTCCTACATGGGAACATAAACGGTCAACGAAGAAACACTCCATTAAATAATAAACATTTTTTAATTGAGGGTAGCAGGCAACTCCAAGAAAGTTAATTAGACTAAGAAAAATACATGCATATTTGTCTATTTTACCTGACCTCACAGCTCATCTAGTCCAGATCCCTTACTTTACAGATGAGGAAACTGAGGCCCAGACAAGGGATTTGCTGAAATTATTCCATTTGCTACTGAGTTTTCCCCAACTATAGCAGCATATATCTGCTCAATGATTCTGCTCTTAGGAAGCTGGAAAAATATGCACAGTTACTGGAATTTAGGGGCTCAATATAAGGATATCTTTGCATATGCTACTGACTCAACAGGTGTGGGTGCATTGCAAAGCAGGTACGTACAACACAACAGCAACCTATTAGGTAGCCATAGACTGTGGTGATGAAGTCCTCATGGAATATACTATTCTAAGAAATGCATGGAAGGTTATGCTCTGAGCGAGCATACTGAAAAGCATGGAGTCATTTATGATGACCCCAGACTCAATCAATATGATACAGAATCCCAATGAGAACCACAGTCCCACATGAAGTCCTGGAGTGAAACCGGTCGTGCTCCTTGATATCACAAAACTGCAGGTGTGCTATATTACCTTCAGTTCATTCTGAGATCCCCTCCTTCCCTTAACCAGGACCTGTATTCGATATGTGAACTCAGCATTCACCCTAAGAGAAGAGTGTTATCCACCTAAAGGCTGGAGCACACTGTAGTATCTGTTTTCAAGTATAAAGCTGCCCATTTGGCATTTATTATGCTCTAAATGGGGCAGAGGCAGCAAATGGCTAGTTGCTGCTTTAGTAATGGATCTAAGGGTAAACACTGCTTATAAGACTGGACACTTTACCTTTTACAACCACTGTAACTCAATGAGTCAAACAGAGTAAAGCAACTCATTTTTGTTCCCAAAGTCCAGGAGCCTCCGGAGCTACAGTACAAGAGAATATGGAAATTGAGCTTTTGTGTCCATGACTGACTGGTGCATTCTCCTCAGTCCATCACAAATACGGAACAGAAGAAGCTGGTGATAAACGTCAGAAGGCCAGTGTTTAGTTAGTGATAAGTGAAGAAACAAGAAAGTCAGCCTTTGTCACATTTCATCAGGAACCTATAACGGCAATCCTGACTCACTGCTGAGTTTGTAACTTATAGTTTGCATAGGCAGCATTACCACAGACCTCTTCATTAAAAAAAAGACTAAAATAATGCTTTCCAAGGAGTGGTTATGAGCAACTGTGTCAATACATACTCAGGGACCTCTAATCCAAAAGTTATTAACACTGTTAAGGAGACATTCCTATTATGCCAGTGGACATTTGTTTGAACACAGTGAGTCACAGTGCCTACATGGAACACTGCCCATACGCCACAGGAACTGATGGTTCTTTAGGAAATGTAACTTTCAGTCTCGATTGCTTTTGTTAATTTTAACTCTTTAGAATTTTCTGGGCCATTTGCAGGAGTCAGTTTATAACTTAGTACAGAGCAAAGGAGAAGTTATGGGAGTGAAAAAGAAAGCAACAAAATAGGCTAGTGGAAATACTATTAGGTGGAGGATATGAGTTCAAATCCTGACTCTGATACTGAATAATTCGCTCAGCAGGTAAGACAATTCACCTCTCGGGCTGAATCCTTTCTCAACAAACTTCAAGATTCACTGCAGCTTACATCCTGTGGTTCTATGAACTGAGGAGCAAGAGGGAGCAGAAGGCTGGTATAAGAGAGGACAGGATCATAGAGTTAGATCTCAGAAGGTGATTAGTACCTCTCATTTTACAAATGAGGAAACTGAGGACCAGAGCATTTAAGTGACTTAATTCAATCCAAGGTCATAATAGTTAGTAGTAGAATACTGCAGTATTATAAAAGAATTTGAACTTTGGTCATCTGACTTCCAAGTTCATGTACTCTGGGTTGAGGCTAATTATCAGGGAGCTGCTTCCATGCAGCCTTAGAAGTAAGTATTCTTACGCATTTTGGTGTTACAAGTCTCAGTAGCTAGGGCCCTAGACCGGCAATCAGGAAGACCTTAGTTTGTAGCAAGACTCAGATACTAGCTTTGCAACCCTGGGCAAGTCACTCCCCGTCTCTGGGTTTCAGTTTTCACATCTGCAAAATGGGGATAATTAAAGTATCTACTTCACAAAGTTGTGAAGATCCAATGATAGAATCTTTATAAAGTGAACTTTGAAAACTTTAAAGAGTTATATATAAAAAAGTTAATGGTTATTTATTTTTCAAATTGATTTTGTATCATGTCCCTTTCATCACTTAAAATGACTAAAGTGCTATCAAGAACAAATGGAGTTTTTTTAAAAAAATGACCTGGGTTCATATCTCACTTTGACACTAACTAGCTGGGTGACACTGGGCAAACCACTTAATCTCTGTGGATCTCAGTCTCCCTCTAGGTCAATAATCCTTATTCAGTATAGCAGAATGCTGCTGGGTTGCAGGATAGACCTTCAGAAGACCTGGGTAGGGAGCAGCAGTAGAAAAGTCACTAGATCTGAGTGAAAGGTCATGGGTTTAGATCTCAGCTCTGCCACTTACTACCTGGGTGACCTTGAGAAGTCACTGAGGCTCTGGAAGCTCCAGGTTTCTCATACAACGAGGTTGGATTAGGAATTTCCAAGGTCCCTTCCAGCTTTCAATCTATTATCTAAATTCTGGACTCCAAAAGACACACTAGATGACAGTCTCATAGACTACAGGCAAGTCACAAATCAGTGCTCCAGAAAATTCTCTGTAAGTTATAAGAGACTTATCATTTTGCACTGGTAGAGGGAATATCCACACCAGGAATGTCTGACAGCAAATCACAAGTTCAGTCCTCTTTCTGCACCAACATAATACTCGAGAGACTTATTTCAGAGGATTGCAAATGAAAAATGTTTTGTAACCTGTGCAAAAGAGCTATTTCCATCTCCAACCATGGAATGTTTTTACAAAGAAAGTCTCCCATAGCAAAGTTATGTATACATTAGATGCCTTATTTAAATGCCTGATGAAAAGAAAATATGAATAAAATAGCAGATTGTAGCCCACACCTCAAGTGATCTCAGCTCCAGAATGACATCCAATAAAGCACTTTCTCTTTTACTGAAATCACTAAACATTGGCTCCATATCTTATTGAATTTTATTAAAAGGAAAAGCCTACTCTTAGTCTCATTTGGGAACCAGGTTTTCTAGAACACACACACACACACACAAATGCATATGTATGTGTATGTATGTATCAAGATAAGTTGTCAATATGATCAATTCCTGCAGTTCCCACCCACAACTCTGTAATTTGCTTAGCACTAAAAAAAAAAAAAAAGTAGAAGTCATAGAAAAGATGGCTAAGAAGGTCTGACCCAAGGGGGCAAACATGCAGCCTGGGAATCTGCAACAATTCTGAATGTGGATCAAACTGGATGGAAGGACAACAGGCAAATACTTAACAAAACAAATAAAAATGATAGAATACAGATAATCTTAATAATGGCTTATAAGTCAACGTGAAGTCTGGAGAGATCCTGGTGTATGATTTAGGGCTTCCAGTTTCAAACACTGTGAAGTATTTAATGCTTTCTAATTTCCGCCCCCAGGCCTTTCAGGACTCTGCCCTTTATCATGTTGGTCTGCTTTTTCGTCTAGTTTTTCTGTTCTTCCTGCGTCAAGGTACTTCTAAAATATGTGCAGGAACTTCAAATGAGACTCAAAAGGTAACATGCAAACCTATGTCCTGGTTTTATTCAACTACCAGATTTTATTTTAAAACCGGCTTTACTTGGAATATTCACATCAATCTTCATTCTCTAAAGTGCTGAAGCACTTTTATTAGTGGCACATCTGCCTGAGTTGGATAAGTGTGTACTTTGGAAAACTCTTTTCTTATGTGGATAACTTTCCATTTACCCTTGCTAAATTTCATCTTATTTCTGTCTCTACAATCCTCTAATTTATTCAAATGACACTGGATTATTCCAGCATCTTGGTGTCAATTTTTTCTTCTAATTAAAGTACACTGCCATTTATTTCTCACACTGATCTTTAACATGAGACATCTTGTTGTCATAAATGTGATTCATAGGGGGAAATGTAAGTAGAATATAGGGGATCATGTGTACTAAAATACAGAACTTGAGTTGTAAAAGCAGGAAACTTCTAGACTTTGAGTTCTTCATTGCACGATCCAAAGTATTTATGCTGAATATCCAACTCCTAGAATATTCAACCAGAATTTTAGGAGAGGAACAAAATGGCTTTTGGAGGGCAGCTGCCTCATCATTTGGTAAAAAATTCTTGTGTCACAAAACACTTTCAAATCTTTCCAACATTCACAGCAGATGTGAAAGATGCAAAAAAGTAACTCAAGAACAAACCAAATGAAGCCTGTTAGTGGTCAGAACCTTCATGAGCTTGCCCTCTGAACAGGCCTGCATTGTGAAGGTCACAAAGTGTGCCTTTTATTTGTTTAGGGAAGTGTTCTGTCTTGCAGGTAGTATAAATATCATGTGTTACTGTTGCTAGGGTGTCTGTCTATGAAACAAGAACACAAATAGTTACACAAAAGCGGAACAACATTTTCTTTTATAAATCGTGGACTAGACAATTTTGCTTTCTGGTGAATTTTCTAAAGTGCCTTTAAATTCTGCTGGTTTTCTCCACTCTCCAGTGGGAAATCCTGTTCACTTGATTCTCCCTTTGCAGCCCTCACACCTTTGGGGAATGTTTTACTTTCTGATTTCAAGATACAAAGAGCAACTTGAGAAAACTGATGACAAACTGATTCTTGGAGTATTTTTTTATGGGTGTTGGGGGGAAATCTTAGGTTGGACCCACAAAAACCTGGGTCCGTGTTGTTCAGCTGACTGTACAATTTTCTTCTCATTGTAAAATAAAACAGAAAAAAAATTCCATTACTTCAAAAAAGGGCACAAAAGAACTCTGTAAATGACAGGCAATTCTTAAATTCAACGTTTGCTCATTTATAACCAACTGCGAAAAGTTCATGTGATATAATAAATAAGTTCTTATGCTGAAGAATTACACCTGCTGAGTTAACTAAGTGCAACTAAAAATGAAAAGGGACAAGGAAAGAATAAAGCAGAAAGATTCTTCTGGCGTTTCCTCTGAATTGATGCATTTTTTAATGGCAGAACCCAAATCTCCAATAAAACACAGTGCATTACATAGGCTGCTGAGAGTTAAAATCTCCTTTGTACACTACATTGACCACAGCACCCACAGGCACCACTACAATGTCTCTCTATGAATGGGACAGCTCGCCATATGGATGCAGACACTGAACAAGCTGTACAACTCTTGGCGACAAGTGCCTGGGGGACTGTCCTATATTAGCACCACCTGTGCTGTGGAAATTGTGCTCTGTACATGAAATGGCATTTAAGGACCCATCAGGATGTTATTTTTGAGTACACACAAAAGGAAAATCACAGTTAAGAGAATTCTCTGGCTAGCAGATCTGTTGCTCAATTCCTGAAATAGTTTCCCAACGGAATGGTTATCTTCTTTATTCACACAGCTTGGAATGACAAGCTGGAACACATAGGAACAATTTCCCTTTGTGAGCTTACACCATTGTTTTAATGAGGAGAATATACTTTATAATATACTTATGCCTTGATTGATTACAAAAGGAGAAAAAAAGAACTTGAAGAAGACTCTACACATGAAACACCATTATTTGCGCATTAACCCAACGAGTGGTAGCTTACTTCCATGTTAAAACCAACTCTGCCGAGCAAAAGTTAAGGAGGGGGGCATCTCTGCCAGTCCTGGGAGACAGGCATGAGCTATTTCCATTCAGGCAAACACCACGTTTCTCTTAACTGACTCTGATCTACTACGGGTCCTCGACCCTATCTCTGCCCCCACAAGTAATGAAGGACGATGAGATTACAAGACCTCCTAGGCCTTTAATCTGGTAAAGGTTGAGGAGACAGCCTCTCTACACACAGGAAGACAGGATCTCCTGCCTAGGGTATTTCGGCAGGGGGAAACAAAACAAAACAAAAGAAACCAAAAAGGGGAGGGTCTCAAAATACATCAGAAAAAAATCTGCAATACAGGGTAAGAGAAGAGATTTAGGTCTAAATCATTATGTCATGGGAGAATCAGGCATGAGGGGGAAAATGTCCTTACAAAAGAATCTAACCAAGTTTAAAAATAAATGTAGATACTGTTTTGAAAATGAATGTTACCATGTAGTATAAATTATGTTCTTTTTATAGAAAAGCTTTTTTTTAGTTATTAAACACAATAAATCAGAAAACATAAGAGTCTAACAACAGTATGTTACCTTTAAATGGCACTCAGCATTTTATGTGTGACACTATGACAGGTGTTGAACAATAATAACTGATTTTTATCATTCAGCAACCAAAGGCAAGAAAACCAGTCAACGTGTTCTCTTACCATAGTAAGTGTTTCCTCTCATCCATATATGGGCACCAGCAATAACCGATACCACATAATACCAAAAAATTCTAATATTTTAATTAAAAACATGGCCACAGTTTATTCTAGCTTTCATGCTTGGGGTAGACACCTAATTAGACTATGGGTGCCCTGAGAGGTCAGATATCTAGTGAAAATAACTCAGATTTTAAAATAATACAACCTAAGTTCACATACTAGCTGGCAATTTACTATGTGTTACAACATGAAATAAGTCATTCACCCAGTCTGTGCTTCAGTCTCCTCATCTGTAAAATGAAGAGGTTAGACTCATGATCTCCTCTTACTCTACATCTATGATCCCATGATTTTGTCCACTGGAAACATTTGCGACCATACTGGATTTGGGAGAATAAACAGGTCACTTCGCACAGAACAACGTGAAACAAGTGAAGTCAGTGTTCATGGCTTAGTACCTAGAGCTATCATGGTATATGTGCCATGGTCACACTCCACAAATTTCTACTCTTCTTCCTACCTTTGCCACTAGTCTCCCTTTAAATGTCCCACTGGGTCCACACAAAACTGTGGTAAATCTTTCGACCCATCATTCAACTCAATCTTCCAAATGTTCTATCTAAAAGGTACAACTGGACAAAGAAAGAGAAGAAAAATGCAGGTTTGTTGGTTGGCAGGAAGATTCAGAGATCAGGTAGGGAGCAAAGATGGCAGGTGACACTTAAAAGAGGGGTGTGGGTAAATAGTAGCAGGCAATACTACCATCACTCAGTTATTTTGCAAGAATACAGCAACTAGACATTTTGGGACTGCCTTCTGCCAATACTGTAATCAATGAGTACGGTAAAAACAAAATAAAATGAAACCAACCCCCAAAAACAAAACAAAATACACAACAAAAAAAAAAACCTTACACTAGAATAGAAGACAATGACTTTTATTATTCACATAAGGGGAACTAAACACATTGAAGGAAATGGGCAAGATTAAAGACCTTGCCATGAAATATACAAACTATTTTATTCCTCTCTTAAAATGGATGCTTGTCATACTTTATATACATAAATCCCTGGCAATGAAAGACTATGTTATCAATACCACCAAATACTTAAATGAATATGTATCTCTGTGTGTATTTATGTATCTATAACTATCTTTCTATATATGTAAATATTATCTATCTATCTATCTGGGGCAGCTAGGTGGTACAGTGGATAGAGCATTAATGCAGGAATCAGGAGGACCTGAGTTCAAATCTCACCTCAGACACTTGACACTCACTAGCTGTGTGACCTTGGGCAAGTCACTTAACCCCAGCTGCCTCATCCTGGGTCATCTCCAGTCATTCTGATGAATATCTGATCACTGGACTCAGTTAGCTCCGGAGGGGAAGTGAAGCTGGTGACCTGAACAGCCCTCCCTCACTCAAAACAAAGTCAAGTGCAAGTCATGTCATTATTTCTCTGATGGCATGGTCTTCTTCGGCAATGAAGGACAAACATCCATCAATCTCTCTATCTATCTGTCTGTCTGTATGTTGGTCTATTCATCCATTCATTCAGCTATGTCTCCCCCTACACCTATGATTTCATTGATATGGGAAACTCTCATTGAAGAAACTCCTTTTTATCAATTCAGTTCTGTAAGTGTTCTCTAATTTATCAGTTCAGACAAGATCTCCAAAGCTGAAATGATTTGTCCAGAGTCAAGCAAGCATGAAGTGTCAGAGGCAAGATCTGAAACCAGGTCCTGAATTCCTGGCTCTGAGATAATCTTTTAATCACCAGACTAAGCAATTTCTCTTAACCTTCCAGAAGAGCCATCTAAATGTACCGTTTTAAGACAAATGGTATTACTTCAATGGTATTCACATTACCAACTCAAGTCTCAAACACTCCAAATGATGTACATGGTCAAAACATGAGGAAAAATTCAGCCAGCTGTATGACTGGCAAAGATCATTGGACTTCTTTCTAGAACTTTAAAAATGTTTCTGGTGGGAGTAAGAAATCCAATATCACTCAAAAGTAGCAAATATCTGATGTTATGAGACTCTCTGATGTTTGTCAGATTCTTCAGGTCTAACAAGTTGTCATCATTCAAAGACCTTTGATTATATACATAGATTTAGGTATATATACATATTAGTGTGTGTGTATGTGTAAAATCTTAGCATAATATCAATGGGGAAATGTTAGAAATTATTCTGAATGATTCCATGAAGGAAAACCTACCTAGGATTATAGATCAAGAGGTGAAAAGAACCTCAGAGACTATCTAGCTCAATCTTTTAATTTTACAGACAAGAAAACTAAGACAGAGAGACCAAGTATTTTTTCCCCAAGGTTGAAAAGACAGTAAATGCTAAAGATGGGAAATGAACTTAGACCCCAAAACTCCAAAGTCAATCATCTTCTTACTGTACTACAGAGATGTCCAAAATGTTCTAATGGACATAGAACTGTCAGTATATCTAACTGGTTTGAGCAACTCAATGCAATACATTAGAACCATATGGGATTTGAGGGGAAAAAGGCATCACTTCATATAGAGCTATGTGAAGCAACTGAAATCGTCACTTACGGGAGGGAGGCTTAGTCCCTGTAACTGTCATGGTATGTGTGCCATGTTCACATTCTGTGGCTCTCTACTCTTCTTCCTACCTTTGCCACTAGACACCTCGGCAATCAGAACATTGGAATGGGTACTGTATATACATTTGGTTGCTGTTTGTCCTTTGTTCTCAGAGGACCATGATATCAGGAAGGTGATGCCATGACTTGCATGCGAATTGGATTTAAGTGAGAAGGGCTATGCAGAGTCACCAGCCTCACTTTCACCTCCAGTGCCATCTGGGTCCAGTGGCCAGATGCAGATCAGGATGACTGGAGATGTCCCCTACATTTTAAAAAGCCCTGGATCAGAGCTGAAATCAGATTACCAGTTAAGATGGGAGTTCAGCGTCAAGGGATACAGGTATCTTAGTTAGCTGCCCACTCTCTGCTCACCCTTACCCTACTGGAAACAAGTCTTGGATATTAAATTCCTAAAGTAACGGATTTTACACAACAGAACAGAATTTAGTCAAGTGGTAAATATCACAACTGTATTCAAAAATGATTTGGATTTTGAAAATGGCCAGCCCAGTAAACAGAAACTGCATTCTTATATAGTCAAATGTATGTCTGGAGGCAACAAACAGAGAATGTGCATTAAATGAAAGAGCCATGAAGCCCGCTGACCAAGCAAAGGGATTGAGAGTTTATTGTCAAGGAATCCCTGAAGTCAGCAGCCAAGTGGAAAACTGCAGCAAGGCAGGCCTGTGGTACTGTGGGATGTAATACACAATATTGTAATATTGTAATACACAGGGTGAGGATACAAAGCAAAGCAGTCATATTGTAAGTTAGACCTCATCCAGCAAAGTGCTTCTTTTGGGTCATCCATTCCTGAGAAGGCAATACTGCCTGGGAAAGAAAGTGCCACAAAGTGCAATCACTGGCATTGCAGGACTTAAAAGACATTTTTTTTCCCATCAAAAGCTTAAAGAAAGTGAGACTATTTCCTACTGAAGAAATAAAGTTAAGGTAACTAGCTAAAAAATGTTCACAATTACAAAATGTTTGGAACTACTAGTCATAAAGAGTTGCACAGTAATCACCTAAAATAAAGACCATTTAATGTTTTAAATGAAGAAATGGAAGGTTATTAAGCAAGACAGGAGTCCAATTAAAAGAGACATTCTTATTTTTATAGGTATCTTTTCTTCCTCCCATTCAATTATTTCACTGTGTATGTACATGTGAGTGTGTGCATGCATGTGTGCACACTATATACTGGTTTTGAAATTTAAGTGACTTAATTCTATGAATTACTTCCATTTTTGAAGGACCTAATGGATAGGTTCATAATAAGTTCTCTAAGTTTTATTTTTAACTTTAACGTAAGAAACCTTTGTACTTTTCATATAAAGACCCATGGAACGCCTGCTTTGATTTATCAAGAGCTAGTTTCCAAATTCAATTTCAATGCTATTCTTGAAACTTACAGGCAACGTTTTTTGTTGTGTAATACCACGTCGCACCTGAAATTCTCAGGAAGAGAATGCTATCTGCAATTACATACCAACTTTGATATATGAAAATCAAAAGAACCAGGTCAGAATTAGTATTCTAATGACATTCCCTTTACAGTGTGTTGACTTTATTTACGTAAATTCCTGAATTTGGAATTTCCAAAATCTGATAACCAGGCAAATTTTGAAGATATTTTATGTCTTTAAGTATCAGAGTATATAGATCAATCACTGGAAGAGTCACCTATATTGAAGAATAAAATACTGGCAAGAAAAAGAGGAGATGGTGGCGATGGCCTCTTTTGATTCTCTTTCCTGAATATGAAAACTCTTTTTCAGATATTGACAACTGAAGTACATTTATTGCACTGAATGAATTTATGCCTAATCAGCACAATTAACATTACTGAATTGTCTGAGTAAAACCAGAACATGAAACAGTATTAGTGCTGAATTCTAATGATGCTGAATGCTCGTGATTACCTGAAGAGAGGATCTTAACAAGCCTTGATTTGAGCTTTGGCATCTGCCTCACAAATCATATGAAATGTTCCTCCTTTAAGAGTGCTGAATATTGATCAATGTCTCTGCAAGGCACAACAGGGTAGTTGGTCTCTATTGGCAATCTTTACCAAAGTGTGTGTTTTTTTTTTCTTCTCTACACTCAAGGGTTTACCCTGAATGATTTAATTATAATTTTCCTTGTGTAAGACAAATTAAAGAGGAGAGTAGGAGTGTCACGCCAAAGCAGATTATTTATCTCCTTAACAGATTGCTGTGCACCAAAGCCCAGAGCTGCTGCTGCTGCGGCTGCCACCACCGCCGCCGCCTCTGCTACTACCACTGCTTAGAAAAAGCTCAGGAAAGCACAGGACAAAAAAAAAAAAGTCTTGGGGAAATGGAATTTTCAGTTAAATGCAAATATCGGGCACCTGTGGATTATTAGCTAGTCCTTCTTAAATGAGACATATGCCCCACTCCATCAGCCACCCCCCAACACTGCCCTGTCCTACTCCTACTGACTAGTCTATTGTGTTAGGAAAATGGGGAGAAAGAGTCCATGCAAGCTGCTTTCAGGAAGTAGGCTAAGTCAAAACCCAATGAAAATTTCAAATGATGAAATAACTTCTACATAAAAGGTGCAAATAAATTAGGGAGCAGGGAAGGAACCTTCAAAGGCAGGGCCAGAGAAAACTTGAAGGAAGCACAGTAACAGCTGAGAAAAGAATGAGCTACTTGCTCCTCAGTCCTGAATGAAAAGGACAGTGCTATATCATCATCAACATCAGTGAGAAAACCTTTTGCCAACTGACAAGACTGTTGCTTTTTCTGGATGTCACCATGTACACAGGTGCTGAATAACCAGTTGATACTCAATAGTACTCTCCCAATGGCATTCTCAACTTCATTTACTAGATGGTGAAGCTGAGATTCAGATACATGACGTAACTTGCCCAAGCTCACTCCTGGAGGGTTAGAAGCAGGATTTGAACTCGTCTTCCCCCTGTCTAGTCTAATTCACTATTTGCTCAGCTCTGCTTCACTCTGTTAACTATCAGATAGCCTCAGGAAGGAAAAAAAAAGAGTAGATGAAATAGACTGATTGGTGAACTGACAATTATATGAAGCCCATGAATCCTGCCCAGTATTTATAATCTAAAAAATGCTTCCTCTCTCCCTCTTTTGGGTTTCCCTTTCTTTTCCTTACCAAATTTCATTCACTGTAAAACTATGCTGTCAAAATGAACACTTTTCATTAAAATATTCCCTCCCTCCCCCCATCAGATTTCTTCAGAATACTGACATATTCAACTTAACATCTGAGGGTCGCAGAATCACACTAACTTTTAGCTCCTGGAATTGCTCTGCCTCTGCCTTGGATCCTTTCACTCTCAAATGCACCTTGAGACATAAAAAGGGGCTATTCTTTTCCCATTTTCTTCACTGCTAATCTAGCACTCTCCTATACCAACTACAGATATATATCCTTTTAGCGTGAAACTAAATGCATCCATCTAAACAAGAAGAGGCTTGTATGTCATATGAAATGCAGGCAGGCACCACCAGGGCTGACAAGCCTGCAACAAAAACCTTAAGTGCATCAGTGGGCATTCTTTACGGTACAGTCTCCTGCTCTACTTCTGAAGAAACATGTAATTTAATCACTCTGTACTAAATGGATGGTATAAGCCTTAGTACATCAAAGGAAAGAAAGGCAAGGCTAAATCTAGAACTTTTTATTTTATGCTACCTGAAGTTGTCCTTTCCGAAAATATTACAAAAGACACCATAAACAGATACAAGAAGGAAGAGCCAAGTCTGACTTCTGGACATTAAAATATGTCTACCTTCCCTTGATATCAACAGAAGCCTGAATTCACCCAATGGTTCCCATTTGACACTTGCTTTATCCTATTCTATTACTACACCAAACCATTCTCAAGCTAATAAACTTAATAACTATTTAAATTACTTGCTTCTTCTGCTATTACTGTATCAATTTTAAAATCATCTAATAAAAGCGCATCTTAGTTTTGTGAAGAAAACATTTATATCACATATAAGAAACTTGTTACCAAGGGTACTGATTTATAATATGAACTGCATAAGGCAATCGATGTAATGTTTTTTGTCATTAGACTCTACACTTTTAAGAATAGTTAGAAAAATGTGATATTTTTTCCTCCCCGCAAAAAAACCCTGAGTTTCAATAAATTTTGTCCCTTGAAAAAAACAATGAAATTTTAAAAGGAGTAATTAGCAGTTTTTGAAAGATCATTACCATGCTAATATAAGGAGCAGCAACAACAAAAAGATTATTTTAACAAAGGTTTACATTCAAAAAGCATTTGCTAAGTTCCTGCTACGTGCCAGCCACTCAACTACGTGCTAGGGGAGCGAAAATTAAAAGGAGGGTGGAAGGGAACTCCTGTCTGCAGGGAGTTTATATTCCATTCAGAAACCATACTGAAAAACTCATCAGGCCACAAACATGAAACTGGTGTAAAACATGTGCAAGTACAAGGATCTTAGAAGAAAATAATGTCCATGTAGTAAGTACATGGCTGCTTAACACATTTTTATCGATCAATTATGGGTATCATGCATTTCAACAGCATAGTTTAAAAAAAGTGTCCAGTATAGAGAAGGTGCTAAATAAATGACTGCTGAATGAATGTTACTGAATATAAATGTGCACACCTTTCATTTGAAGGACACTTGTTAAATTCAATTAATAATTTTTAAGGGGGGAGGTGGTAATTAGGTGTCTTGAATTTCAAACAATCTTGGAACATTCAACTGATTTGGTCAATTTTTTCTCCCAATTTTATATTCCCCTACTTAATTGTAACCAGGGATTTTAAAGCAGGGATTGTCACGTCTTCCTCTCTTTCTCTTTCTCCCCTTTGTCTAGTGCAGCATGCCTTTCAGAGGTTGGTTTCTTAAACCAATGTCTGGGGAAGTGAAGGCAAAGAGTTTTTAAGTATAAAATTTCAACAATACAAAAAGGTAGCTATGAAATATTTCAATAGATTTCAAAATATTTAATGGTATTCTGAATGATATGTTTATATATATATATAATGAACAGAAATCAAAATCCATAAAATCATTATTGATTTTTTTTTTGGCTTCTTTGGGACCTTGGGGTGGTAGCTTCACTGCACCAACTTGATACGGTGACAGGTGACAATGCCAGGCCTAATCTCCAAAAGGCCCATACACCACACTTGTAGCCCAGGCTGAATGCATTCACCCTCACAAGAAAGCAGTCCTGCTGAAGCCACTTGGTAGTAAGATGGGGCTCTGAACAAGACCAAGGTAATGAGGAAAGAAGGATCTCGTGGGCCCTTGCCATAAGCTCTGGGGTATGTCTAGATTAGCCCTAATTCCATGTTGAAAAAGTGAAAATAATTAGATGCTTCACACCACAGTCTATACTGAATAAATTCTTACATTATCACATGCACATTTGACTCACATGAATCCAATTAGAGACCGGTGAAATATAAAGAGGCATTTGACACCCCCACCCCCAAGGGCTGCTCACTGCATATAGGACCATAGTGCAGCCTTGGCTCCTACCTTTCTCTTTTAGGAGTATGGACTGGCGCTAGCTGGCCGTTGGTGGAGGCATGGGGGTTCATTATTAAGGAGGTCTTGGAAGGTGCAGAGGACGTGGAGACACACGTGGAAGACAGATCCAAGCTGCTATGATTGCTCGGGGTTTCTTCCGCTGGATGCGAGCTTGTCACTTCTTTCCAGAGCTGCTGCAGTTCGGCTGGAATCATGCCTGAAACAAACAAATTGGATAATTAAATCAATTAACAGCTAATTCCGTCCTCTTCAAACAGTAATTAAATCAAAGAGTCAGTAAACAAAGCCTAGTGTTAGGTTTTTTTTTTTGAGTGTGTGCGGGTACGTTAAAGGCTTCATACTTTTCTGTTAAAACCATTCAGCTGCTAACATGGGATTCTTGTTTAACCGTAACTAGAAAGGCCATTTTAAAATTTGGTCCTCACAGCATGTTAGGAGAAAGAAGGGGCTGCAGAAGTCTGGGACAACTCCACTCACTGACCAGATGAGACAACTGAAGCCCAGCCAAACGCAGGACTTGTGGGAATGAGATCACTCATCAGAGCAGAATTGAGACTGGAAATCCACTCCTTGGAGCCTAGCGCTTTTCCCATCAGTATGGTTAAGATTTTCTTCTGATGCCTGGCCTAGAGGCCTTCTAAGGTTCCTTCCAGTTTTAAATCTATGACCCTATGAAATTCCATCCAATTTTTTTTTTTTCACAAATTTTGCTAAAGTGAATAATTGGCACCTTATTGTATCCACAAGGAAGGACTTGAAATAAAATTATTCAACTATGGTATTATGACAACATGAACCACAACATGACTAATTTTTTGTGCTTGAGCCTTAAATGATGACAAATAGCTTTGTTATTAAATATAGTTTTTATTAATCACTTTTAGACATAAATTATGAATTCATATTGTCTTCCTGAAATGCTTTTCAAATTTTAACAGTCAAATTGATTATACTATGATTATTTCATTAACACACCTATCTTCCTCATTAATTTTGGTTTCTAGGACTGCTCACTTAATTGATGGATGTGTCTACTGAAAAACTGTGTAACTTTTTATACAAGTAACACTATTATTACTGTCATTTCTTAGATGAATGCTAATGAGCCATTCAAGAGTAAAATGAAAACATTAAATAAGCTCTAAGTAATAAAAAAAATTGTTGTTTTCTAAAGGGGGTCAAAGTGGACAGAGATTTTAAGACACACATGTCATATGTAAACTTGAATTTCTCAGCAAGAAGTAGAGACATTATCCATATGTCATGCTTACCATTTTGGGTGACCTCGCCTTTAATCAGATGACACTTCTCTACTGAACCAAATTCCCAAATCCCACATAAATAAGACACACTTCATGTTAGGAAGCATACAGGAGAAAAATATTTACAAGGGCAAGTGCAGAATGACAATGCCGCTTGAACGGATACCTAAAAATGGAACTCCTGTATGTTTCAAGGCAGGCCTGTGGCAGAAGCCCATTTCCAGGTGTCTTGGATCACTGTTCATTGTTTCAATCAATTGTAACACAGCCATCCTAGGAAATCTGCCATTTTCTGAATCTATAAAAGCAGTTGAAACTGGCATGTATCTTAACCAACCTAAGGTATTGAATTAAAGGAGAAGGCTGTATGCATTATATTCATTTGAAACACATAATAAAAAATGCCAAGGTCTAAATTTAATTTATTTTTGTCATTTAGAATACAATAGATAGATAATCATCTCAACGTGATCAGCCAAACATCTTTACTTTGCTAAACTGTTAAAGATTTTAATTATGCTAGCTTTGGAGAGCACGGGTCTAATGAGGCGATAGACTCCAGAGAATCTAAGTGGTTAAGAACTGTGAAATGAGTCTGATAGGATTTTTTTATATTCACCGTGGATCGTTTGCATATCAAAGAGGAGTAAATTATTGCACAGCAGACCAATAACCTTCCCCGCCTTTCTGAGAGTGGCATTAACAAAAACAGTTGGTATCTGGTAACTATTCACCACAAAAATGTGAAAATGCTTAAGTATTTGCAATTAATATATATTAAAAAGGAAGCTTCAATTTATACATTAAGTGATCAGATATTCCTAGAACATATCTACCCTTTTAAAGCCAAGTCATTTTTCTTTCATAAAAATCAAATGCCAATTATATTTTGATGGATTTTGTCCCAAATGAGCATTTAGTTATTAGACATATTCAATTATTACTAGTCCCCTGAAATTAAACCTCCGAGGCAAATTAAACAAAGAGAAAGGTCACTCCCCAATCCTATGTCCTGTTTTGCTGCATCTGGGCTATTATTTTCAAACACCTTGCAAAGTGACAGTGCGGGATGTAGGGATGTATTTTTAGCGAACATGCTTGACAGCACGGTCTGCACACTAACAATTACCTGTGAATACCGCTGACCCTCACTCCGATGTTTACTCAATTGAAACAATAGTGAATAGACTCCTCTGTGGATGATACGGTATTAATACGAAACTATACAAGTCAACACCTCTTTTATTGTGTAAGAATAAACAAATACACAAAGATTAAGTTGCCCATTTTTCAAATGATAAACTATTTGATTTGGGGTCACTTTATTTCATGTGGGGAAAAGCCTACTCACTGTGATCTATATCTTCTTCCTTCTGAACAGAGGTAAGGCTTGTAAAAGTCTCCCGCCACTCCCTCCATATTTGCCCAGCAAAGGAAGACTAAAAAGCCCATTGTATCACTATCAGCTCTAGAACTAAGATCCTAAGATCCATCTCCTCCTATTGTGCGACCTATTGCAACATCACTCAGGTTCACCTCTCGTGTGTGTGTGTGTGTGTGTGTGTGTGTGTGTGTGTGTGTGTGTGTGTGTGTATCCTCCAACTGAGAAACTCAGAAAAATTAAAGAAATAGTGTCAATACTTTTTCTTGGCCAAATTTCAAAAGTAACAGTTACTTTAATTACAGTTTGGAAGAAATTGATGTCATAATTTAACAAATGACATCAGACATGCTTGGGGTGGTCAAATCAATGATCTCCATGGCTGCTATAGTTAGAAAATAACATGAAGCTGCTGGTTCAATGAATACATCAAAAGATGCTCATTTGCCAGTCAAGATATCCTGATAGCACTAAGACAGTTAAAAGGGAAAGCCTAAATAGGATCAAATTTCCAGAAACTAAGCATTTTCCTCCAAAATGATGTAGGAGAAGAACAGTACCGAGTTAAAGAAATGCATTAACAGGTACACAATAAAGTATATAATTTGCCTATGTACAATTCACATTTTAAAAATTAGAAGGTCACAATATTGTTGAATTTGCAGTGAGGTAAAAAAAAAAAACAGTCCTGTCCTTTAGGAATCAAAGTAATTACAAGGCAAAACAACAGCGATATGCTAATTATTTCAGGTCCAGGAGAGGTGCAAATGTAACCTTAAAAGAAAACCTGTCCATTCTGCAATAGAGAGTGCCATCATTCATCTCTTAGAACCATTGACTATAAAATGACTTCAAAGATGACATAGCCCAAACTCTTGTCATTTTTGAGATCCCCTTTACTCCATTTTAACATATTTAGGGTACACAGAAAACTGGTAATCCTAAAGTAAAAACACCTTGGTTTTCTTATGAACTATCTATCACCAATGATTTTAATGCATGGTCTTGGCTCCTTATTACCTCCTTTTTTTTTCTTCAGGACAACTGGTCCCCTTCATTATAAAAGAAAATGCAGGCACAGGTTTAAAAAATGTATGTTGTGGGGACAGTTGACAGATTACTGTTCATGGAACTCAATTTCACAACCCCAGGTATCACGGGCTCAAAGACAAACAGAGTTGATCAACCTTTTTTTGTCCTTGTACATCCATACCCAGGTGACCATGTTCAAGCAAGCAGAAAGTTGATTTAAACCTCGTAATGACATCAGTTTTAAGCCATCATCTCTCCGATAAAAAAAAAAAATCATGTTGTCATCCAACAGGCCTGAATTCTCAAGGCACTTCAAGAAAAGGGGTAGGGGGTGGGGTCCAAATGAAAAAGAGCCCCTACTTTCTCGAGGGCTGTCAAGCACAGTCAGTTCACTTCACTGCAAGGGCCTGACCTCCGAAGCATCTCTGTTTATGTTTATGTGATCTCGGGCACACTCAGAGGCACCCCTTAGGTTTTTAAATACACTTTTTCCTCCTGTTGTAGGGGCTAATAGTTCTCCCAGACTGCTAAGCATATCAATCAATGCCATGACTGCTGAATTACCTACTGGTGTCTCTGATGTGTTACCGCACAGATTACACTTCATGCATCACCACATTCATTTCTTTCACATTACACGAGCGTGTCTTGTCACTGCCCAATTGCCCTCTTTTGGACAGCTTAACTGATGTACTCTAACAATGAACCTTAGTGAGCAAACTTAATAGTGGAGGAGCTGTGGGAAAAAATGAGAAAGGGTGAAGCTTGAGTCCAGTGGGTGTGTAAGAACAGCCTGTGATGTTTCCAACAATAAACCTGAAGGTGTAATTAAAGCACGTTTTAACATTTTGCCAGCCTATGAGCCCTTTCATTTCCTTTTGTATTGCTCAGTTACCAAATCTTCTATTTTGACAGCAATGCAGGGGGTGCTGATTAAATATCAAGGATTTGAGCCATCTTAGCATAAATAAGGGGTGAGGGGTTAGAGCATGAAAAGGAAAAAATGGAGAAAAGGCTAGGAGTTCAAAGTTGGAAAAGAGACAGACTGAAAAAGGGTGTGGTCAAAGGTATCCAGAGGAGAATCCAATCCCAGGATCCCTCCCTGGGTCCACTAGAGAGGAAACGTTCTCAATCTATCGCAGACCGTCCAAGCAGCATGCACAGAAACTTTCCTATTTCCTAGTAACCCTTTTCAGAAGACAACTTAGCACTGCTCACAAATGTCTTTCACTTAACAATCTGTAAGATATATAAACAAACATACATGAACTGGAGTGTGAACTGGCTTGAATCATTAAGGAAAAAAACTTAAATTTGCTTCGACTGCGATCTGATCCAATCAAAAAAATGTTTATTAAGTACTTACTATGTGCCAGGAACTGTGCTAAACACTGGGGGCACATTAAAATATAGTCCCTGCCTTCAAGGAGCTTATAATCTAATGGTAGGGGGAGACAAAACACAAAAGGAGACAGACGGGGAGAGTCTTTTCACAAACACATACTGATATGACACTTCCAAAAATGAGCTTTTTTGAGCTTTGGATAATCTGTGAACTTAGAACAGCTCAGGCCAACATGTCTCCCTAAAAACTGTTACATTTCCCACTCAAACTCCATGTCCAAAGGCCTTAGAATAAAATGTAGACCATTAGGGGTTCTCAAATGTAATTCACCAAAATTCCACAAAACTTTGGTGCCCTATATTGAATCCTAACATTTCACAAAGTTAGGTTGAAGGATGGTATTTATTGTGAGAAATATGTGATCTTCAAAGTCATGGTTTGGGATTTAAACCATTCAAAAACAAGTTTCCATTAGAGTTTCTCTCAGTCAAGGCAAAGATCTAACTTCTGATTTTCAGACAACAAGTGTGCATATGTATGTGTGTATGTGTGTGTGCGTGTGTGCACATGTTTTGGGGGAGGTCTTGGTATAAGTCTTGAATACTAAATATTGTTTAGAAAATAAAACAGAGGACTGAATTTGAGAAAATTATAAAGTAAAAAATGATTTTAAAAATTAATGTTGAAACCATAAATTAGTTTTGCTGAACTTTGGGAAATGGCTAAAACGTTCCATTTAAAAAGTGCCTTTTCTAGTGAGTCCTATGCAATGTAAAACTCGAAGACAATGAAGTGACTTTCCAAGCCTGAGTCTGTCGCGCTAAGTGCACATCCTCTACCACAAGCCCACCCTCCAACTTTATCCACAAAGGGGGTTCATCCTTCTTTAGATGTGATAGTCTTGAAGGGATGACCAGGTTCTTGAGTGATGAACTCATATTCATTTAAAAGGCTGTTTAGCTGCCCTTCGTAATTCAACACATACCTTGAGCAATAGGTTGGAGGGGAAGGCCCGGCTGTCCAGGCTGAAGGGTCAGCAGGCCCTGACGCTGCAAAGACAGGAGGTGTTGCTGCTGTAACTGTTGCATCTGTAAGAGCTGCTGTTGAAAGGCCAACTGCTGGGTAGCCGCCACCTGCTGCTGCTGTGGCTGTAAGAAACCAGAAATGCGGGATGGGGAGGAATTAGGTAGCTCTTTCCCAAGGATAGATAGAAGGATCAAGTTTTCAGACTTCTCAATATCATCAAATATTATGAAACACAGGACTTGGGGCCACATGCTCTACTGAAAGCCCACAGACTAGGTCACCCATTAAAGGAGCTTGTTTGGGTTAATTTATTACCCCGTGCTACATATTAGCTCTCACTCGACAATCAATCATTTGTCCACCAGGGACAAACTTTTGAAAAAAACTAACTTCTTGAAAAGTTAGGTCTTCTGTTTACAACTTCAATTCCTAAGACTTTGAACATTTTAACTATTCTCATTATAAATAGGACTGAGTTAACTCTCCTCCAGAGGGATTTGAACCCTGAACCTTTGAGGTGTAAAGGAACATGCTGCTCTTCTCCCTCCTCCACCAGCAGAAGCTTTTAACTACTCTGTTTATCACTTCTGACATAAATAAATGAGAAAAAATCAGACCTTTGAAGAAGAAAAACTTCATCTAATATTGTTAATTAGCCATGACAAACGATGAAATAACATTGTAAATCTTTCATAGAAACAGCCACTAGATTTTAATTACACACATTCATAATTTAGCAAACAACATCTTACTTGAATGTGAGTATGATATGTACTGTACTCAGCTTCACATCCCCCAGTTTCTAGGTTGGTTCTAGCTAGGTTCTAGCCCCTGGGTTTGTTGCTCATGGGTGATTTTTTTCCCCTTCTTTGTTCTCTAAAAACCACATGGAAGGCTTTACATTATGATAAATATCTTTTGCTTATTGTACTAATGACGGAAAACTTTTGTTGTGTAAAACATCAATACACCATTCCAGTGTTTAGGAGCTTCTTGTGCTAGCCAAAAAAAAAAAAATTAATGTAGATTTCCTTAGTAATTATCTGAGTGATAGAAAGATAATACAGTGCAGGAGTACAATAAATAGAAGGAAATTATCTAATATCCCTAATCTGCTAGGAATCATACTAAGGTGGAGGTCTTATCCACATTATGGCTAACAATTATGGAAAGAAAATTAACCCTTCACAAACTACAGCCAAAATAGACAGGTAAAGAAAGAGATACATTTAAGTCTCCTAATTATTATTATTTTAAAATATCATAGAGATCGTATTTTACATGTGCTCCTGAAAGATTTTAAGGGACTATCAACCCTTTCAGTTCTTATATGACCTTGCTTAATAATCATACCTTGGAGAATAATTATATCCCACTTGACCTAACTTCTGGTCTTCTCTGGCATATACATAAAATAGAATATATGTTCTAAACCCTCATGACTGAACATTCAGGGAAAGAAGAAAATGTTGTTTTCCTTTTAATCCCCAAGTAGTTTATTTTACAGTAAAAAGCCATCATTCTCATATTAGCAACCAATTTCAGACTTACTACTATGCCACTGGGAAAGTTAATTGAGTTTCACTCCAAAAAACAAAATCTATAGCACTGACAACAAAAATTTAAATAAATTTAAATGAAAAGCCAGTGTTTTCATTTTAGGAACAGCATGCATAAAATGATCCAATTGTTTTCACTCTTTCTCAAGTTATCACGTTAATGTAAAACCCAGTGATAGTTATATTCGTGTCAAAAATATTTTTTCACTTCTTTAACAGATATTAATTCCCAACATTCCCCTACATCCTTCCCTCCCCCCACCCCAGTCAAAAACATGAACAAAAAATTGGACTCAATTTTCTCTAGATTGAACATAATCTTTTGGGAGTCCCCACCCTTTTATAAATTAAATGCCTAAAACTTATTTATTTATCCAAAATGACTGATGGCCTCTCTGTTGTCTCCGCAAGCTATCCCTAGGAAAAGCTCATGAAAGCTCTCTACATCTGAAAAGTCAGGATATAAAAGTATACAAGGCCCATTGTCCAAGAAAGAATTTAAAAGCAACACACGTTGCCAAACTGTGCTCCCCACCCAGTTACCAAACACAGGATACGAGCAAGTTTGTTTACTTCTCACAATTGAATGCATACAAAAAAGGTCTCAGTGCAGTCCTGTTGTCAGGTCAGTAGTCAGTGTTAAAATGCTGAAATATCCTGATAAAACTTGCATTTTTGATCCCCTCCCTAAAGCTTCTGTCAAAGGTCTGTTTTCTTTTCTTAGGATACTCCCTACTGCCTAACATAAACTGTCATAACTGCTCGAGGACAAACGGCCTTTTGCAAACAATCAACTCAGCCTAGGCTCAACTACAGAAAAAAGGGTTCTTCTTCTCTCTTGATTTACAATGAATTCTGCCTATTTTCCACATCAATTCTGTCAAATATTAATGAGCAGTTACTACTCCAGCAGCTACAATGGGATAGGGTTCCACTCCCCCTCCCCACTTCCCTAGAGTATCCACTGAGTTAAGACTTGGGTCCTAAACTTATGATGGGTCATGATGTGTTCTTGATCTGGTCTGGAAATAACATCAATCACTGCAACTTTTTAAAAAATGAGAGTAAAAGGTATATTGTTCTGCTAAAGGTCAAGTCTTTTACTGAAGAAATAGGTAAAATAAAGAAAAAAAAAACAAGGGAAGGGGTGGAAGCCAAAGGTAAAAAATTATGAACCACTAATGACCAGGAGAGTCAGTAAATTAATACACTTGTTCCATCTGTCGACATCCAAGTTCAAACCTTGTTAAAATCATAACCACCAGTCCCCATCATGAAATTGCAACCATGTGACTCCATTGTCATTTTTAGCACAAAAGGACCACCAACTGCATAATAATTTCAAGAGGATGCCCTCAACTCAGGAAAACAAGGATCATCCTAACTGAAAGACATGGGATGAGATTCACTACTGCAACAGGCCTTTGCCAAATCCATCTGTACAGTAAACATACAGTCAACTCAAGGAAGGTACGTCCCCTTGTGCTCTCATACCTAATCAGAGAAAACACCCAGCTCCAAACGGTTCCTTTATTTTAAACTTTGCATGCAAACAGAATGGCCAAGCAAGAACATGCTAAGCCCAGTATGTTTGGAGACACTGAAATGCCATCACGTTGTCTCACTTTTCCTTCTCTTTCAATAATGATGGTGTCATTTTTTCCCCCCAGAACTCAGAGCCCTCATCTTTGTCTGGGGATGGTCTCCTTTCTGACAACAGCAATTTAGCAGAGTTAACTTTTATCATTCATTCTGCAGTGTAACTTTCCCCTTCAACTTTCTTTATCTGCCCTCGGAGCCCATCTGAACTTTCATGTTCTCCCAGCATGCAGGCGTGCATTCCCAACTATGTCTAATAGACCAAATAAGAGGTTAATAAGAAGTGGCAACAGAAAGAAAAAATCCAATCGCTGGTAACTGATAAGAATGACAGTGGCAGCCCTTTATTGTTTGCCTTCAAATATCGAGTTAAAGATCTTTAAAAAACTAAATTTTGACGCCTTTGAAAAGCAAGCAGCACAAAATAACAACAGGGGGTTATTGCCTGCCAGCCACAGGGGAGAAGCTCCGGAATTCTTCTTCTCCCTTTTGAAGGCTGTTAGAAATCGGATTCAAAAAAGCAACGGCAGAAGGAGAAAGCCTCTTGAGGCTGTAGCCATTTCCTGTGATCATGCATAATGTGCTTCAAAAGTGAGTTTTTACCAATTCTGTTGATCAATTGCACCTCCTTCATATTCCCTCTTTTTTTCTGCTGTGTTTACATCTGATGTGACTCAATGACAAGCACTGTCTGAGACTGTGAAACAGGCCTGTCATGTTGATTTATGGGCGCATCAAACCACGACTTGTCCAAACTGAAGCTCGCAGTTCATTAATTAGAGAGTTGTGACTTTGAAGTCAGCTTTCAGACTGTGGTTTTTAACATTTGGCTTAATTTATATGCTCTTGAATGTGGATCTCTAAGGAAAAAACTGAAATTCCCTTCTTGTCTTTGAACTTCTTTTGACCGCACAATAATCATTTCTTTGTCCAGAGTGATGCCTGCATCCCAGAGTCATTAACGCGCATTGAACTGCCACTGATGAGTAAGCCCTACTGAATTAGAAAAACAGCCAGCAAAACAAAGCTGAGAGCATTCTGCACAGTGATATCTCACAATTACATGCCTTCCCTCCCTGTGCCATTTCCATTTTAATTACTGTTAGTCCTTTAGATTTACATTTTAGACACTTTTTAATCTGTTCCCTTTTTATTATAGCAGCACCCGTTACCCACTATACTTAAGGTTGTGTCAGCATTTTCATTATAACATTTCCTCCCCACATCCCTCCCCCCACCCCAAACTCCCTGAAGCCACCACTACCACCACCACAATCACATTCTCCCACCCCAAAACAAGCTTTGCCTTCAGGGCTTTCTACTCAGGTGGCAAAAATGTAATCCCAGATGAAAACCTGGTATGGCACAGGAGATTTGCCAAATTTGGTGGGGAGGAGGGAACTAAGTGAGAAGAGAATAGTTAGGTCATCCTCAATATGGAAAATTGGTGTAACTCAGCAACTTTCACATGAGGGACCACGACACCTAAGATGAACCGTAGCGTTGGCATGATGGGAAGCTGGTCAGTCAACAATGTCCCAATTAGTCAAGATGGTTCAGAGGCACAAAGAAGTCATTAAAGAGGAATTTACACCAGTTAGCAAATTACAACTCATACCATCCCCAGAAGAACTGTTCGTCAACAAGAAATATCTATTCTGATATCAAATTACCTTCAAGAGCAGGTAACATAAGTGATAATGCTGCAAAGATGACTATAATCTGAGCAACATATCAATATGCTGAGATTTGCACCAAAGCTGAGAAAGTTGGGTCTCTACTTCAGGGCATCACCATTTATGTATTAATAAAAAATATAAAAGTGACCACAGCACCGAGTTTTTGTAACCTAAAGTAAGTCATTTTGAGAAGGACAGTGGAATTACGATTTGACTATTTGTTATTTAGAGTGTGCCCATAAAATTAGGAAAAGAAAAAACTGTGAGAGTATTACGGTTAGGGGGCTGGTGTATCTGACCATCTTTCTGAAGTCTGGGATGGTCAACTCATAATAAAATGGTTCTGAAGGGGAATTATTGTCTTTAATGTACAACATGGAAAAAGTCTAGCTTCATAATCCCAAACTGTATTAATGGCATTATGTAGTTCGCCTGCCCCTCCTCCATAAAATCCCTAAACAATCCAACTGGATGGAGAAGACTTAAATATCTCTAAGGAAATCTGGACCCTTGGTTACGCCAGTTTCCAAAAGCAGCATAGAAGATCCTGTTCACAACACTTGTCCCGTACTCCCAGAACAAGGCAAACGTGGAACAGGGCAGTAAAATATGTGGCAGCGAGCAAATGGAACACAGAAAAATTAGAGAGAAAACAGGACAATAACTCTGAGGCTGAAAGCTGAGCCCCGATACAGTCAGCTCAGTTGTGTAATCATTTAAAAGATGAATGACAGTTTAATAGCCACTAGACAGTCCTCTGGGATCTGTGGTTTGAAAGTAAAATATGTATTGTCTGTACCTCTTTAGGCTGTTTTCCAGCATGTTGTTGTTGTAAAAGTTGGAGCTGTAACTGTTCCTGTTGTTTTTTGTAAAACTCTTGAAGCTGCTGCTGCAAAGCAAAGCAAAAGATGGTAAGTGACCAAGTGGAGGAGCCAATTCCGTGTCCCTTTCGGTGTAATACACAAACTGTGATTTGAAAAATAGCATCCTTTTATCTGTAATGGTCTGACCTTTAGTTTGAAACTCAACAATAAATTCAGTGCACACTGACTATTCTTGGCATTATCGTCTGAAAAGTAATCTCCAAAATGAACTGATGAAAAACATACCATTTTCTACACAAACTAATTAAAATAAGGCAAGGAATGACCTTTGATTGTAACAACAAAGCGAAGATGCCCTTGTTGAGAGAGACTGGTAAATCTCTGTTGTGAAACATATCCATGCTTTCTAAATGAGAGGGTCTGACTGTATTCAGTGTTGGTCAATACGAGCACAGACAGTGTGGGTGCTCCTCTGCCTTTCCACCCCCTCCCTGCTCCTTCTGCTACCACCATCACCACAGTCCTGTTGACGTATGATGTATGACCTGTACGGTTCAAACATCCATCGGGAAAGAAGACTAAATGACAACCTGGAAGAAATTTTAGCATCAGCAAAAGGCAATGGATTCCTGTAACACAGCACCTTCAAATGTGCTGGCACCATGAGGGCTGGTTCATGTGTCAGAAGAGACACCCCTCCCTTTTGGATATTTGAATCTCTCGATAAGATAAATATTGGAAATGTTTGATATGACCATGGCCTTGGATGTTTCCCCCCTTACATTCAATTTAGAAGTCTCTCACCTAGACTAAGTTTCAATAGGACCAAAGCTTCAGAATCCCAAGAGACCTAGGTCATCATCTGTTCCCCTCCTTCCCATCCCATCTGTGTTTCATAGATGGAGCCCAAGGAAGTGAAATAATAGCAAGCATTTACATAATACTGAAGAGTTGGTTAAATGCTTTACAAATATCTCATTGATTCTCACAATAACTCTGCAAGACAAGTGCTGCCATTACTAATGTTATCATCTTTTTATAGAAGAGAAAAGTGAGGCTTAAAGGGTTTGAGTGACTTGCCCAAGGCCAAGCATCTTAAGGAAACAGCTGAAGCAGGAGTCAAATTCCGATCTCCTTGATCCCAAGCCCAGCACCCCAAGTCACACAGATAGAAAGTGACAGGACCAGTGACCGAACCCCAGTCCTCCTACTGGAAATCCAGCATACTTTCCAGTGCCATAGTAAGCGCTGCAAAACACAAACACCTAAGAAGTCCCTTCAAAACCTCCAATTCTTAATTAATCCTAACTTCTCAGCATGAAACATTAGTGACTTCCAAAATACTGTTATTTATCAAAACAGAGAATTTTAGGTCATCATTAAGGAAGCATCCATTAATTTTGCCCTCTGCTTTTGAATTTCAGTAGCCAGAGCTTCTTACCATATGAGGGGAGTGGGTATCATCCGCTAACTAGTGGTAGGGACCAGGAGATGGATCCGTGCCTTATGTGGCGAGGCTTAGCATGGCTGTCCTGCCAGATGGCAAAGTCAATAGTTACCTGTTGAAGCATGAGTGCCTGCTGCTGCTGAAGCAGGACCTGAAGCTGCTGGGGGGTGAGCACTTGTTGCTGGAGAATCTGCTGCATTTGCTGGGGAGTGATAACTTGAGGTGTCATCATAGCCACTGACACGGGAACCTAGAGCAGCAATAAAGCAGAAACACTGAGTACCTAGAGCCATGATTTCCCAATCAGAGTTGAAGCACTGCGATTTCTGCCTAGAGATTTACCAACTTTTCCTGCCAAATGAGCTTTTCCAAGGGAAGGCCTGCTTACAAATCCCATTGTGCTATTATTATAAGGCTGATAAAGCTGTGGTATCGTTCTCTACTGCAGCAGACGGCCTTGCAAAGAGCAGAAGGGGTAAAACCTTAACAATGCTCCGAGTGAAGATAAAAAGCTCTCTATTTGTTACTGGGAAATGTTCCCTTTCTTCTTATGAAATGATCTGTAAGAAGTTAAGCAAAACTTGAGTTTTCTTTTACAGATCACAGCAAGTGGAAAACAAGTCAGGTGTTTGAGATCAATATGATCCATGGCTTATGAAGACAATGATTTTAAGAAAAACCAGTAGAAACTCAAGCAAGTGAATAACCTCACCCCTCTGCCACCCTCACTGTGACACTTCCACCACTCCACACTTGCCCAGCATACAGAGGTTTTCAATTCCTTCATTTTATGTAAGATACCATTAAAAGCCGCTTTCCATGACATTTCAGTGACAAATAGTTACAGTGATGAACTTGATAGCATTTCATATTTGCAACTGTTAACACATTTCTGCACGGGCATCTTTGGAAGGAACCTGTACACTGTATCTGAAAGGATGATGTCTTGTTCAGATAAAACACTGACATTAAAATGACAGGCTGTCTTGGCCAAGGTTACACAAATTGTATTCAAGCGGATACCTAATGACAATGCTATGAATTCTGCAAGCTTTCTAGAATGTAATTTAGCTATTCAAAATAATCACTGCACTTGTGTTTAATTTGCAGACTACATGAGAACCATTTTGTCAGTCCCAGTAATGCAAGAAGACAATTTCATGAGAAATTCCAGAAAAAAAAAGGAAAAAAGTGAGGGTGAGAGAGAGAGAGAGGAGAGAGAGAGAGAGAGAGAGAGAGAGAGAGAATGAAGGTAAAGACAAAATCTGTATGACTTTAAACAGTAATATTTAAGCATCTTACTTTTCTTTAGTTTCAAATCAAACATGTGACAGCAAGAAACTAAAAGCAGTAAAAGATCTACTTTGTTCAAAAGGATCTGCTGTCATCTCCTGTATTATAATAAAAGGTAATAACATGTTTTGCACTTTGCCAGTGCACCACCAAAAAAAAAAAAATCAGCAGACAATAGCTGATCAGAAGAGAAAAGAATTTTTAAAAATCCTTCAGGAGAGCAATAAGCAATAGGGAGAAGTACAGTATTAATTTTACGTAACATAATGTCTTAATATGCAGTTTCTCTTGACTTTTTCACATGATTTGTCCTGTCATTTGCAGAGCGAGCTCGCATCCCTAATTTCACAGTCATTATGCACTGATGTCCTGATTTCTCAGCATCACTAATTTTGATGAACTAAAATTGGTTCCTGAAGGTCAGATTCATGTACAGGGAACAGTCACCAATGTTGTTATGTATGTGTTTTGTGTGTGCATGTCTGTGGGCATTGAATTTTTTTTTAAAAAGCTTCAAAAGAAAAAATAGTTTATATCCTTATGATATTGCATTCACCCAGTACTGGAAGGTCATCAATGAATTCTTTGTATTGTGGTGGACTCCTGAATGCAGATGAAGATACAGTGTAATTTACAGTAGACATGAATTTTTAGCACTGTCTCACATTCCCAAGAAAGGAACAGAGGCATGTGTGACTGTGCAGCTCATGTGCTCTCTCATGATATATAGGTATGAAGCTGTACACACAGAATACAAAAATTAGGCTTTATTTTAGAAAAAGCTTAACACCCAATATCGATGCTTGCCATAGCTAATTACCACAACAATCATGAAAAATACCCATGAGACTTTTAAAAGTTTCCTTTTTAACTGCACTCTATCAATTAATCCTTAACTGCTTTAACTTAGGAAGTTTTTAAATTTCTCATGTGCACACCATATTTGGAAGAGTAAAATGTTCATCCTGACATGCTGTTATTATCCCAACAAAAGTAGACTTTTACTTGAAATTTTCATCATTATATTTAAGTTTGATTAAGCAAGGAGCACAAGAAACATGCCTAAGTATTTTTTTTCTGTGCATTTCTTGGACTATGTACAATATAAATATTCTCGAGCCAGATTTCTGATGGTGATTAACAGGAAAACAGGCAGGAATAGGGTGGTGTAAAAATTAAACTGAGTAGACAAACACTAAAAAAATGAAAGAAATGATAGCACACCCTCACTCAGAAACACCTTCCTACCAAGAATTATATTGTTTTGCTAGAAATGTTTTACTACTTTTAGAAAGTGTATCTGCTTCAGCGAGCCATGCCACCAACCCTCCCCCCCTCTCTTATCTAGGAAAATGGGAGAATCATGAATGAAAGAATTACGGGTAATTTTTAAAAAACCTCTCAGTTTCAGGCGGCAACTCAACACTTTTTTTTCTTATTGTGTGTGTATGTGTGTTTGTGTGTGCTCTTGTGTGTATGTGATAATGTGTGGACTCACACACATGCAAGTATACTATAGCACAACTAAGTGGGCTACTTTGAGATCCCTATCTTTCTTTCTTTGGGCACTTTGGGAGAGGTATGATGAGTAACCCAATGGTTGAAAAGCTGGCACGGGAAAAGGTGGGGTGAGCAGAGGGAAGGAGACCGAATCACCTACAAACCAGATGATTAGTCCTTGAATAACCCAAAGTTGGCAATAGTATTCTGATGGGTTTGAATTAGCTTTACTATCTGAAATCTCATTTTTAGGCCAGTTAGCTCTGTGCCTCTAAAATGTAGGCTCTAGCTTTAATTTATAAATGCAATAAAATCTAAATTTATCCAAAGTTTCTGCTCCAACATATCATGAAAATAACTCATGGAAACCTTTAACAAACATATTCAAATGGACCAGAAATGGCTGTATCCCTCCCCTCAGCCACTGGGAAAAAAAAAATCTAAGCACAGTTTAAGACTTTAAATAGTTAAGAATTATGGCCTATAGATCCACTCCCTTAACTCCCAATGTCCAACTTTTTCATGTAGCTAGTCCCTACTAATACTAGGAATCAAAGGGCATGCAGCACCAGCAATAGGCTATTATAGCCCACACTTTATTACCCATTACTACTGAGGTCATTAGCGGTAAGAGTGATTGTACTGGCCTTAACCTATTGATCACGGTAACTACTGTCATTTAATGCCGTGTTGAATGTCTGGAAAGCTGCTAAAGGCACACGAGAGAGAGTGCTTCAGCACTGAGAAATACAGCCAAAGCTTGGAAATTACACTTTGATTCATAAAATCTGGCCAGTGGTTTAAATCAATAGTATTTAAAACAGTCATGTAAGTTCTTAACTACAGTTTTCTAATATTTATGAGTCCCTTTTTGAGTGTATTCAGTCAAAACTAAACTTTATTTTAGATACTGTGTAATACACTTTACAGTACTTGAGATAAAAACACTCATTTCTGAGGTTTTGTGTGCTAGGGAGCTCATACTTTAACTGGTAGTTCAAGCTAATTCTTGATTTCTCTCTCAAATGACAATTTAAATATAATGCAAAAAAAAATTATAACCCCAATACTGCAACTGCCTTAACTATTTGAGTATATATAGAAATGAGTATGTTTTATGAGTGAACAATGAATCATAGAAGGCAGTTTATGAAGAACTAGAATAATTCTGTCTAGCTGCCTTCAGGGATCACAAATTCAAATGAAACTTCTGGCAGACATTTAAAGAATGCTAGCTTACAAAATGACTTAAAAAAAAGGGAACACGTTTTAGCTCAATTTTCAGAAGAAAATCATGAATTCAAAAATACACTTTATGATACATTGTTGACTGATCCCAATGGGGTGTGGCAGATACCCAGGTGCACCCAAACCTGGCGGTGAGGGTAAAAATACAGCTGTGCTTTGGCTATCGGAACTCTGCTAGTAGAGACCTGCTGTCATCTTAATACCATCAACTGCAAAAAAAAAATGCCTTTAATACAAACTATTGCTGTTAAATAGCCTGAACTTCTGGGCAAATTCTGCCTGATATTTTAATTTTTTTCAGAATAATCCCATAATATTTCGGACCTGAACTAATAACAACATGCCTTTTCCTATCCCTTCACAGGGGTAAATGACTGATGGAAGGGAGGTGGGGGTGGGAAGCTTAGGACATAAGTGAGAAAGTAGAAAGGAGAGGAAAAGATTGAACATATAAACACTGAAAATTACATGATCATCATTCTGTCTTTTTTCTAAATGTAAACCAAAACATCCCCTAGCAGCAAGCACCTCTGAGTGTAAACACAAGCACAGAAGCACACATCATATGTAAACTGAGACCTGTATTTTCTCCTTCACTACACTCATTAAAAAGTACCCTCATGATGCCATTTAAAAATACATTCTAACCTCATTACATATTAATCTGCCACTGTAATTTGGGAAAATTTCAAAGGATGTGTTTCCAATAAAAATCTTTTACTATATATTTGTTTCAACTTGTGACTAGACAGCTTGTAATTGGTCAAGCTAGGTGCTGTCACCTGGTTCCGGATCTTTCTATTGTCTTTCCTTCTGGAATTGTCACCCCAAACCACCACTACCAAATAAAAATGAAATCATAAGGGGACAAGAGACTGAGTTATCTTTTAAAAAATAAGAAGGCAAAACACAGAAAGAGAAAAGGAACAAGTCATGTCAGATTTCAACTGACTATACTAACAAGAGCTTGTATACAACATGGAGCAGAGGGCAGAAAAACCTTATCGAGACAATAGAAAACTGTTTTCGTGATTCACCAGTAAATGGATACAACTGATATATTGGCAAACAGAAAAGCTGAAAAACACAATGCCTCAGTCTCTAGCTGTTCCCTATGGAATTGAAAAAGTAGAATGCAAAGTCCCTGCATGCAAGAATAAAATACATGCTTGACATAATATTTCAGTCTTTAAAACAAAAAAGCATGCTATTCATGTAGAAACCATAATTCTGTTTCATTATGGAATTTCACTTTTTGTATCACTCTCTTAGACTTAGCTATTTTGCCACAATACTGTACGATGCATTAAGTCAGGTAATGGTTATTATATTAATGCAACATCATCTAAGTAGTCAGTCATTAGCATAACTGTTCTTTCAGTAACAATACAAAGCCCTATTAAAACTGGGGGGGAGATAACTCTTTAAAATGCAATTAGCATTTTACCTTATTTTTTAACATTTCAAGTATCATGTGCTATATCAGGAGAGGCTATTTTTCTTTGACTAGATACCTGGATGACAATATTCAGGCTAGCTACCCTAAGTAAACAACCTCCACTAAAGCTCTTTGACCTCCTCTACAGTTTGGAGTAAAAACTGGCATAAATCCATATTTGTTTATGGCAGACAAATTAGTGGGACTTCATCTGATCATATCTGACACCTATCTCCTGCATAATAAGGTTCCTCCTTCCCCCAACCTAATACCAAGATAATTGTTTTAAGTATAATAAATATCTGCTCAATTTGCATAAATGCATAGCTTGCATAAATTAAATCCTTCACATTTGTTAAATAGAAGAAACAAAGGAATATACCCATGAAAGTCATCTTCTAACAAGTACACCTGTCCTCAAGTTTCCAACTTCTATGATTTTTTTAAAGCAAAGACTAATATTTCATCCTTCCTTCCTCTACCTCCTCTCATGTAGGTGGAATGGAAAACAATCTAATGTGCATGATTCAAACAAGCTATGACATTTACAGTGGCAAAAATAAGTGTTAGGAATGGTATCCTTCCACAAGGAGGGGCAAACCCATTCTTCAAACACCCATAACTATAGATCTTTAAATCACAAAGAGAGGAGAGGAGAAGACAGAGAGACAGACTCAGAGACAGATAGAAGCCAACTAAGTTTGGAGGTTTTTAACCATCACTTAGTGAAGCTTAAGTCACATCAATCACACAAAGCATCGGAAGCACTTTAGACATACATAGTTAAAAACAAGTAAGAAACTTAAGGCAGATGACTTTTGGGTACAATGTTTAGATCAATAGCTATCAGAAAGGTTTAAAAATCCTCATTTCAATGTCTTTTTTATGCTAATGGAGAAAATATCTAGTTATCCACTCTATGCTTAACAGTTTAAATGAAAACATTTTTAAAAAGATTATTATCTTGAAACAATAGAGTTCCAGGGAAATACCCAGGCAGACCAAAATGAGAATGGCCTAATACACTTAGGTGATACTCAGGTGCTATCACCTGATCTAGAGCAGCAATGGAAAAGTCTTGAAATGGTCCAATTCCTCACACCTATTTCTAGTGTCCTCACATATACATCACAGCTAAGCACAAGGGTACAAATTAGATCCTAATGAGAAAATATCAGTTGCTTCTTTGACAATCTTGCCATTCACTGATTTATTTCTAATGAAGACATACTCCAACCAGCAATCTCTTTCTGTGTCAAAGGTCAAAACATGTTCAAAAACGCCTGGCAAAATCAAGGCAAATGGGGAGTCGGTAAAGAAGCCTTCTCATAAAGTGGTGTGGCAATTAGAGTAATTGTGAAAAAGCCGTCTTCAGTAAAAAGTAAAAGAAATTAAGCCGCCACGACCGTAACAGGTTAGATGAAAATCAAAATTTAATGTATTCTCCCTTGTGTCATCTTGTTTTGTCAAGACATCAAATAGAATTGGAAAGTACAAAATAACAAGCCCTTGAGAAATCACAGAAGCCGACCTTTTTGATGTTGTTGGTTTACCTTGTTCTCAGTTATTTGAACAATGATGTTTCAGATTTAAAGGCAAGATAAAGCTTAAAAATTAAAACATGATACCAGGTATTCTAAAAAAGTACAATATAACATTTTTGCCTGGTTCCTCATTAATTAGTTATTTAAAGGCAAATGCTAAAAGGATGTATAATTATTCTATTTTGTATTCAGCAACCCCCCCATACACATTAATTTCGCTTGCCTCTAAACAACAGGCAGGTCTGAAGGGGATGACAGACAAGGCTGTTCATACCTCCTAAAATAAGGCTGAGCCTGACTTTGCTCAGATACCTCAATTCTCACAATCTGCACAGACACAGCTTTCCAAAGAGATAGTACCTAAGTTTGTTTTTCTTTTTTTTTACTGAAGAAAAAGAAATCTGAGTTTCAAATATTATTTAGCAAAATAAGAGAAAGTACTACAAAATGTAACTGAATGGTGAACTTTTGACAAACATGTTTCTGGCCATGCAATCCTGCTATCAATAAAACAAACAAACTGCTCAAAAAAAGCCAAGTGTTTTCCTAAACAATAACAAATGTCGCTGGTGCTGTTAAGGCCTTTCCCACCATCTAGCCTTGCAGGTGGAGATAAAGTCCCCAGCACATCAATGATACACAAACGTTGCTCCCCTCTGAAACTGAGACTTGTAAGAACACACGCATCAGGCTATCTCATGGAGCCTTCTCCACTTGGAGACATTTGGAGCTGCCTCGTCTTGGGACCAAGGGCACGCAATCATCTGAGAGTAACAAGCCTGAGCCACTGCAAATCATACACTTAACCACATGAAACAATAAACACCCGGGGACACCTATCGTTCCTTAGCAATAGTACAAGGCATAAAGAGCACGTAATCAAAAAGGCTGTTTAGCAATTAAAATGAGCCCTATCTTCGAGGCCCTCGTTGTAGGGTCCGAGAATCTTCTTTTCCTAGTCTACAAACTGTTGCTATACTCGGCATTTATTTACATTCATGCAGAATCACAAAAGCTGTCTCCCCGCCTGTACCCAAAAAGGTGCCACCATCAGCTCACAGGGTCAGCCTCCCGTTAGTCATGTTACTACAGCTAGTTAGTGGAATACAATTATTCTCTCTAGCTTGCTCTCATACCTCCTTTAATCTCACTCAGGTTTCAATATAGGCTTACAATTAAATCTGACTATCAGCCCTGACTCATTTTTTTTTCCTTTTTTTAAAGAAAAAATTAGTAGCAAAAACAACTCCATCCATTTTTTGGCTGCACTGATTCAAACCAAACTGGAAATTCAATGCTGTCAATTCATTTTGATTTTAATAGCACTGCTTTTTGCATTTGTGTTGAGTTTAGCTGAAGTTGTAATATTGGTCAAATGCATGGCAGAGCTTATTTTTTCAAGCAATTACTTCTGACAATTTGAGAACACAGGGCAGTAAGAGTGAGGGTTTTGTTTTTTAAAGTACATTCAGTTACAAACAAAAAAAAAATCAAGCCAACCCTTCCTATCATAAGCTTTCTGATGATTTATGGTTTACCAACTCAGCAAGGTTACGCAACACTGGATGCCTTTAGATGCATTATTTGAGTCAGTTGAGATTTAATTAAGATCACAGCCTCTAAAATCCCTGTCAAATGAAAATTCAGTGAAGACAATACACTGTGTAGCCTCATGCAGATTGCCTCCATTCCATGCTCTGAAATAACATAAGTTAATCCTCCTTTCTATGGTGGCAGACGAAAGTTGACTAATTTTGTTTTCTTTTTGACACTTAGGTTGTTTTCTATGGTATGTCATGAGATCATTCGATTTGGAAGAATTAAGAAGGAAGTCATGGCAGAAAATGCACTTGACATTATTACTCGACATAATCATAGCTTTGCTGTGATGTCATTACATTTTTATATTATCAATCCATACCTCCAAGAGTCTCATTTAAAGACATGTCCCTTAAAACTCAAGTGAAAGGTACTTTCTATTTCTATACAGGACAGGCATGGGTTAAAAAAAAAGTAACAGCTAAGTCATGCCTATCATCCACAGAAATGACCAAGTTTTGTGGCAAAGCAGTGGGGAATTTAGGCAGAAGAGGCTTCTGGGGAAAAGTAGGAAGAGTAGACCTTGCTTCTCTCATTTTACTACATATATATATATATATATATATATATATATATATATATATATATATATATATACACACACACACACACACACATATACATACACACATATATGCATATATATACATAGATGTACATATACACACACACACATATATACTCCCTATTTTTTCCTCCACATAAATATTGGCCTATGCTATTTAAAATAGAAATATCTGTAGACTTGTAGCACTATACCTAGTCCAAATGCATTTTTATTTGCCTTATCTTAATATCTGATTGCTTATCTCATGGCTTAGAAATGACAGGTGCTAGAAGTCTCCTGCTTGACAGGCCACTACACAAATAACTGTCTTGCCTGAAAGGGCTAATGCACTACTAATGAACAATAAATCAACTTTGATTATAAAGTGTCAGACCAATCAGTTTTCAGCTCAGCTCTATCACATACTAGGGCAAGTCAGCCAGGGTATCTGTGTGTAGGCAGTCAGTATTGTGTTTTCACTTTTTACACACTGCTCACTCAAGATTTCCAGCAAAACAGAAAAATCATATAAAACTTAGGTGAGATTTTAAAAGTAATATGAAGCATATCAATTATAATAAGTGTTCCCAAGTATTTTCTCTCTTCCCTTGATAAAGAGTAAAAATTAGAATTCATAAAGCTGACACCCTTGTATATACAGGAATCCTAAAGCAATGGTATTTTACAATGGGTAAACTCACTTTGCTACTGAAGAACATAAACTACCTTTTATTCCTGCTCTAAAGTCCTTAACCTTAGTCCCCTGGAAAATGTATATACATTTTTGCCTTTTTCAGACTTTGATTAATGTAATATAAATTTTACTTGCTTTAAACTTTAAGATCATTTTGGCTCCCTTAATACTGATTATGAAAATAAATCTAACTCAGTGTTTTCCCCCTTTCAGAAACAGATATTAGTCACTGATGGAATGATTCACATTTCCTGTTATCAGACTTAAATTTTTTTTCTTCTTCTCTCCTTTAGATGTGTCACTTTCAAATGTTGGAATCTATGGAAATGAGCCGATTTGCATTTTTAAATAGACTTAACTAAAACATTTAGACTATTAGAAGTGTAATTTGGACAGTTGTATATTTCCGTAAAAACCTGCAGAAACTCAAAGAGTTAACCTTAAAGAGGAAGCCTATATGTATGTTCTTAGCTCTAAACTTACCACCCACTTCCTAAGGGTTCCCTCCCTCCCATCACCACACAGAGGGGAGGGGAAAAAAAAAATCTCATTTCCAGTGAAATCCTGTAGTGAAGGTCTGACACTTGAGTTTGGCTACATTTAGATCCTGTTTAGATCAGAGTTATTTCGCTGGAATTCCTAAGACTATTCAATGTCAAAAACAATCCCCAGTCACTTAATTTCATGTGGCAAATTGACCCATGAAGAGCTGGAACAATGAATACCTAGGATGTAAGTCTGACAGTGCATTTTATTTATCTGCCTGAACGCCCCCCCCCCTTCTTTTTTGAGTGTGTCTATGTGAACTATTCAAATTTGAACAGCTAAGTTAAAAATAGCCCAGACAGATATGGAAACAAACTATCAGAATGAAAGAAACAGCCATACCACTGGTAACATTTACTGTTTACTTACGACATTTTTAACATGCTACAAAAGTAGCACACAAATCCTACTTCTCTTTTCCCCAACTGGTTTTCTAATGCTGAACACTAAATGAAATTGTGCTAGGTGAAAACAATCTAAGTCCAAAAAAGAGCAATAAATGTAAAGAAGGAAAAGCAAATTAAAAAAAAAAAGTCGAGCACCCCCAACATAACAACATAAACAATACTTCCTCAAACTCTCAATAATCGAGAGAGAGAGAGAGAGAGAGAGAGAGAGAGAGAGAGAGAGAGAGAGAGAGAGAGAGAGAGAGAGAGAGAGAGAGAGAGAGAGAATGAATTTCTTTTTCCTCCTCAGGAGAGCCGGGCCTGTTGGAACTGTCTCCCCTATTTCTAATTCTGCCTGAGCTGTTTCTACTTACAGTGCACAACTCAAGTTGGTAAACACACGTTAAAAAAAACAAAACCAACTTTTAAAAAATGCAGAGCCTCATTTTTCCTACAAATGCAAAATGAAGAGATCACGCTGTACCCCGGGAAGACACCCAAATCCCCCAAATCAATCATATTGACAAACCTGCCAAACTCCATTTAGCTGCCACAAACAGAGAGCTGGGCCATGACGCTCTCCCAAGGCTGCCTGTATGGACGTACAGTGTGGAGCTTCCTCAGGTTACAGACAGATTGCACGCGCAAGGGTGCTCCGGAGCTGACAAGATGCAAAACTACCCAATCAGCCACGCCCTGCTCCACCAATCACAACCAGCCTCTAAACAGAATCAGTTCAAACACCCCTACACAATGGGCCTCCTCTTTTTTTTTTTTTACTGACGGCAGGTGAAATAACGCTTTTGTCTCTGAAGCAACTCCGGTTAATTGCTGTTAACCCTTTGACCCGCCTCTGCTTAGGGCTGCTCTCTGGAAAGCCTGGCAAACAGCACACACTCTTACCTCTAATCAAACAGCTCTTAAAAGAACACCCCCCCCTCAATAATAATAAAATAAAATAAAACAAAACCAAAAACCTACACTTACGAACACATAGCTTAGAATCATTACCTTGAAGAGAAATCTGCTGGGGGAAAAGACTGTCTGCCCCTGGAAGTCTCCACCAAACACAATGGCTCATAATAATCATTTGAAATCAGAAGGAAATGAAATGACTAAACGCAACCCTGAAAACATTTTCCTAGAAAACAGTCTTTTGAAAATAACTTTCACTTCACATTCAATGATTTAACCAAGCCTTAACCTTTTTTTCCAAGAGTTCGCCTGCCAAACTGTGTGTGTGCTAGTGAAAACAGGGCTGCCCAGGACTTGGTATAAATAATAACTATCTCCCTTCTCCCCCAACCCCTGCCCTCATTACTGACTCTCTTTGTAAATTGAACTAGAAGACATTTACCAAAATATACAAAGAAACTCTTTTTAATTGCACCTTTAAAAAATCCCCTTACTCCCAAGAACCTTAACCGGAGCGTTCTGTCAATTTGCATGTCTGTGTGTCGGGAGGGGAGAAGATGGAGCTTTGTGGAAAGTAAAAGTCAACTGCCAAAAAGACCCTCTGTTTTCCCTAGAATTTCAAGCCGGTGAGTGAACCACGGAAGCGATCACCTGCGAGGCTCACAAGTTCGAACTTTGAAGAAAAAACTTCCTGGTCTTTATTATGAACCAGATCAGGATTTTGTTGTCCAACAACATCTATCTGGGGGACACAGTTACAACAACCAGAACTGTCTATTTCTCCTTAATTAAAAAGGAGCTCCCTCTTCCACTTTTGGCAGCAGACTAGCCCCCAACAGCTAGAGTCCTTGGATTTTCCAAGAATGCAGTTTTCCATGGGAGACGCTGTGCTCACCGGTGTCAATCTCTCTCAGTGCAAGTCCCTCAGAACCAGAAATCACATTGATAATGTTTCCAATGAAGGCAATAATTCAGTTTCAATAGTCACCATGAAGAAGAGACAATACACGGTTAGTGATGCTGCTGAAGCGCCTCGCACAGCAAAGACAAAGGCCCCAATTTAGTGACAACTTATGATCAGATGTTAAATGGGAGGCTATGCAGACCACTTTCCACCCTAAAGTGTTTTTGTGTCAGATAACAAATTTATTAATGAGATTTTTTTTCAGGTCACAAAAATATGACCCCACCCTCTCATGAATATTTAATAAAGGATTGAGGGCATGGGGGGGTATTATTAAGGGAAGGACACTTTAAATCTGCCAGGATGTAACATGTATCACTGTCTCTTAAAGAGACAGAGAACCTTATTTAAAATGAGGACACAGATTTGAAGTTTCCCCAAGACTCAATGACTGGGACAGCAACCATGCCACAATAAACAGTTTCTTTGCAGAAAAAAGCACTTAAAATAGGATCTAGGTGGGAAGAGGCCCTAGAGTGCATCCGTTCAGAGGACCAGACATCAAAAGCTGGAAGGGCTGATACAGTCACCTCTCCCAGCCTCTGAGAAACTGAGTCACAGAAAAAGAAAATGTCTTGCTCAGGGTCACAGAAATAGAAATGACAGATAACTGGCTTAAATTCATGATGAATTTACTTTAACAGGTATAAAAAAATTTTAAACAAACTTCAAAGAACTTGTCCAGGGACATCATTCAGTGCATACTCCTCACTTCTCAAATCAGTTTTCTGCAAAAATATGGCTACTTCAGAAATACGTTCGTAGTCTACATTGCCACCAAGTAAGATACGTTGACTCCACCGGAATAGGGAAAGCATTGTAGCTTAACTAAATGCTCTGATTTTCCTATAGTTTCCTCATAAACTGAATTTGTACATCCAAGTTTTCATAAAGCAATACTTTCATGAGACGCTCCTACGACTAATGATTTAATCAGTTCTTGCTTGCTTATTTGTTTTTGTTTCAAATGCACTGGAGTCATTTCAGCTCTCTTTCCTGGCTGATTCTCCATGGCCTCATACATACAAAAAAGTCCCAGTAATAAATTAAGACTACAACACAATGCAGCCACACCTGGTTGAAATCAGTCTATAACCTCTTCCTTTTCCTATACACACCAAAACTCATCATTCCTGCTTATACACAAATACTTCAAAAGATGCCTGACTTCATCGGCGCAGGTATGCCCTCCTCAGAGACAGATCGCAGTGCATTCTCATCTTATTCTATGCACTCTATGAACTACTGCAGCCAAAAAATGAATCAATCAGTCAACCAATCATTTGGTAGTCAGCATGGTGATGGGTTGGGACTGAGACAACCGATTTCACATTGCCATTCTGGGCTCAGTTTCACAGCCCTTCCAGCTTGGCACAATGTGTCCAAACTTGTGCTACCCTGACATAGCCTTTAGGAATGCAGGGTCACCTCCATACCACAATGAGGCATTACAGTCTGACTTCAGTGGAGGCATCATTTACTTACTACAAGTAAATCTTGTAGTGCAAGGACTGAAAGCTTAAATGGAACCTGAATTTGAATCCCACATCTGACTCTTCTACTCTGTACGATGCAGACAGAGTCACTTCCTCTCTTGGAACCTCAATTTCTCTGTGTTTAAAATCAGAGGTATGCACCACCAAGGTCTCTGGCTAGAATAAAATAAGTATAAGATCCATGGCAATAGGTGACATGTATTTAGCACTTTAAGATGTACAAACCGCTTTCACACATTATCTCATGGGAATCTCGCAACAGTGACGTGAGGGAGATAGAACATGTATGGTTGGTTCCATTTTTTAGTTTAAAAAAATGGGTCTTCCACTAGTTAACCGATTTGACCAGCATTCCAAAGTAAGTCTGCCTACACTGTGATGGCTTCCAAAACATAGAAAGAGATTGGAACAAGTTAGATGTGGACATAATAAACAAGATTGAATAAGCCTAGACAATACCTAAGACTTCAGTGAACAGAGATTTATTGAATATTTAGACAGGTTGGACCACTGGGCTGGGTTTTATGAAAAAAAAATCCCTTCTTTCAATAAACATCTACCTCTTAGATATGTATAGAATCAGATGGGTGCTGAGGCCAACTCAAAACCACATAGATGATTGCTAAACTTGCAGTGTGAGTGTTTACAAATTGGCAGATGCTATAAACCTGGACTCGCCTTTTCTTCCTTTTTCCTTCCTTCCTTCCTTCCTTCCTTCCTTCCTTCCTTCCTTCCTTCCTTCCTTCCTTCCTTCCTTCCTTTCTTCCCTCCCTCCCTCCCTCCCTCCTTCCTTCCTTCCTTCCTTCCTTCCTTCCTTCCTTCCTTCCTTCCTTCCTTCCTTCCTTCCTTCCTTCCTTCCTTCCTTCCACTGTCAAGACTTAAAAGTGATGGAGTGTCCTGTGTACAATTGTTGAGAGCCTATTGTTAAACATTTGCCAGAATGTCCCTGTATGTAATACTTGTGTGTAATTCAAAGTAATTATAAACTTAAGAGTGTAAGGTACTTGAAGACAGGGATGGTCTAGAAAACTTTTATTTGTATCTTTTTTTGAGGGGAGCTTATCAGTGTGCATAGTATGCACATAATAAATGGTCTATCTTCTGCTATCTCCCTATAAAAGATAAGTGTATTAGAGGTACAAAACAAACAACACCCTCCCTCCAGTTAATTGAAGTCTCTGGAGAAAGGTTTCTTTATACTGGGGAGAATCAAATAAAGCTTCCTGCAACTGGGTATCAAAGTGTCAATAGTAATTCAAAGGGATGGATTAACTCAGGGTGGAAGGTCATTCTAGGTAGAGGAAATGTATGCAAAGGTACTGAAGGAGAGAAAGTATTCAGAGGTTGAGTACTCCAGTCTGAGAGGAAGATAGACTATATGGAAGGCAAAGGAACCTACCCTGAGTACCTAAGTCAGCAAAAAAACACTGAAGTGAGTTTTTTGGGGAAAAAACAAACAATCCCCATCCTCAAGAAGCTGCTAGTTCTTGAAATCAGGCAGGTGCTGGAGGCAACTCAAACCTGGAGAGCCTATTGTTCAATCATCAGTGGGAACGTTTGGAAATTGGCAGATGCTACCAATCAAGATTGATTGTTTTTTTGTTTTTGTTTTTTTTTGGCAAATTGTCTCTCTCTTTTTAAATCAAAAATCTATCTGGACAGATTGTTGAGGGTCTTAACTGCCATGCAAAAGAGTTGGAATAGTTTGAATTTTCTAACTTCAGCAGACAGAAGCTACTGGAGATTTTGGAGGATCACTGCTATTTGTCCTTCATTTCTGACAAGGACCAGTGACATCATGGGGCAATCTTATGACTTGCCAGTGAATCGGATTGAAGGGAGGCAGAGTTGCAGAAAATTATCTAAAGTCCAGTGGCAAGAAAAGTCAGGATGACTGGCAAAAGACTGGATGACTGGGATGCAGTGGATGACCTTGGCGTCTTTGATGCTTGACCAAGCGTTAAGCGTTCCATAGTACCTGCTTCAGCCACCTTCATGGATGTTAAAACAAACTGTTCTCATCCACCCATTCCTTGGGGGGAAGTCTTCAGATGCTTGGAGGAGACAGCTCCCTACTTCATCTGCCAATATACCTGTCTGTCCCCCAACTCCTCCTGTAGTTCCAAGAAGCTAGATCATGCACAGTAGTCAAAACCCTGGTAAAACTCTTTCAGCAGAAAAGCTAAACCAGGTTGAGAGTAACTGACAGGGCTCAAGCACATCTGAGGAGTATCCTACGGCCATATCTATATAAAAGGACAACTAGTCTGGTAGCAATACAAAGGAAGTATTAAAGGGAGGCAGGAAGACCATTACAAGACTATTTCAATAGTTCAAGATGGTGGCAATGAAGGACTGGACTAGGGTGATAGCAATGGGAATAAAGAGATGATGGGGAAGGACTGCAGATATAGATTCAACAGATCAGACTGGATATGGCAGGTGAGGGAAATTGAGAGATAAGACCAAAGTTTCTAATACAGAAGATGAATGAATGTTAATGTCAATTTCCTTTCCCCACCATGATTTCAGGTATGACTGAGATCAACATGGATGAGAATAATCAGGGAAGGATATTAGAAAATATGGAACTTGCTTGAAAGCTAAGTACCTTTTGAATAGGTGAAGAAAGAAGAATCACCGTGAGCAAAGAATCTGAGGCTGGCCTGGCCATGCCAATGCAAACAATGTAACTCAGGCAATATCCTCAGAGTTCACCCTACCCTCAATCTAACGAATGCCACCATGTCATAGAAAATATTCTTAGTAGGGACCTATTTTTGAAGACAGATGAATATTACTTGTACACCTTTGGATATCATGATAACAAAATAAAGGTGACATCTATGTAGGACATTGAAATCCTTCACTTCTAACTCAGGCCTGTCTATTTGCTTAGTCTGTATTTGGGTTCCAACAAGAAAGAGAATCTTCCACATAATTGAGGCTACTGATTTTCAGGCTGAAAGTGGAAGTTTTAGTTCATTCCATTTGTAGGTTACTACAGTTTTCAGATCATATTGGAAGAGAAGGGGCAAGTAAAATTATGCAAAGCAGTTGGGTGGGGCATGGATAGTTAATTGGCCCAGTGGATAGAATAAAGAACCTGGAGTCAAGAAGATTCATCTGCCTGAGTTCAAATCTGGCCTCAGACACTTCTTAGCTGTATGACCCTGGGACAAATCACTTCACCTTCTTTGCCTCAGTTTCCTCATCTGTAAAATGAGCTGGAGAAGGAAAAAGGAGACCATTCTAGTATCTTTGCCAAGAAAAACTCCAAATACTTCATGAATAGTCAGATATGACTGAAACAACTGAACACCACATAAAGCAATAATGCCCACTTGTAGAGAAATTTATTGACCAACCACAGCAAAGGAAAGTCTGAGATAATATTAAAAAAAAAGATCACTGGAAAACCATCTTTGAAGAAGGATCCTCAAAAAGAAATAATAAATGATTTAAAATACCAATACCCAATGTTTTTATGTCCAATACCCACAACAAACCTACCACACCTATTTACATTGCTATTTCTCTAAGAAACTTGTTCAAAGTCCTTCTACCCTGGCCACTGTTGTGTCCTTAAAAACAGAGTTTTGGAGTCCTACACAAAATTAACCTGTATGTTCATTCTTTGAATTTTCAACTAAAGTGAGCCAAAGCACTGAAGAGACAAACAGAAAATGAAGGCCTCATTCTGGTCTGTAACTGAGGAAGGTGTCAGAGGAGAAAGGTAGTAAAGTAAATAATCTTGTTAGGACATTACCCCTACACACTGATTAATGGAGTGGCACTGATGTGTATACATGGACACTGGTTCTCATCCCACTATGGTCGTATAAGGGATATCCTATAAAAGCAGAGAGATAACCAGAGAAAGTTATTGTCAATACCAAACAGTGGCAAATGTCTCTAGTGAAAGTAGGTGAGGGGACTCTTTGAGTGAAAGACAGTATCATCTACTCACTTGATGCTAAGTAATGTCCTTATAAAAGTAGAGAGAGAGAGGGAGGGATGAAGGGAAAGAGAGAGGAACAGGGAGAGAGAGAGAGAGAAGAGAAAAAGAGGAGAGAGACAGAGAAAGAGAAGAAAGAGATACTGGTGATTATGATTAGAGCTTTGGACGACAGAAAAATTACAAAAATAATAAAGAACTTAGGGGAAGGTTGAATTATTTGAAGATAAAATACTCTCTCCCAAACAACAAGTAGATATATTTGGAAAGCTTACAGAATAATTACAGGTAATTATATGTTTACCTTATCAACCTGGTTAATCCAGAAATAATGCGAAATAACCACAGCAAAAAAAAAAAAAATAGAGGCTTTGAGACTCAGTTGGCCACTTTAGCCCCTGGAGGGATACCGGCAGAGCTGCAACAACAGGCGACTTTCGCCCATCCCTGAACTATCCAGCCTCCCAGCCTGACCTGAGGGGAATCACCTCTCTAGCAAAGAGATTCATCCCATCTCTCTCCCTCCTTCCCTCCCTCTCTGACTTCTCTGGAGACTGCCAAAGGGTCTGCTAATTAAGGTTCCCAAACTGCAACAGTAATGTCTGATTTCAGTGATTTGGCCACTGGTCTCAGAGGAATGGCCAAACACTCTGGCTACAAGTGGCACTTTCACTTAGAAAAGTGAATGCATCATGCATTTCCTGAGGGATAAAAGGAGCTACCTTCATATCAATACTGTTCATGTCATCGTTGGGTCTATGTTGACACTGTCACTAATTACGCTGTTTTTCTTACAGGAGCTGTGAGATTGGCCGAGGGAAAACACTTACACTTCCCATTGTTCGAGCTGAATTTAAATTTCTCTTCATGACATGCTTTAAATTACCATGCTCATCTTCATTTAATACGATGTTTTATAATGCCAGGGTTACTGGTTAATTCATATATACACAGCAAGATATGCCAACATTCAGGTGAGTTACGAATATGCTTGTTCATGAGCTATGGAAAACATTTCAAAAAAAATTATGACATTGTCTAAATGCAAAGACATTAATAAAAAAACTACAAGTAGACAAAATTACATAAGTTTTTTTTTTTTTTAAAAAAGGCAACATTTAATCCTAACTTCTAATTGACAGCAATAAATTGCTTTCCCCTTTGTAAGTTTATATTCTCTCGTTTGACCAGAGTATAATGCCTACTGTGCTACCATTCTACTCATAGGTCATTGCTGGGAACACTGGCACTATACAGAACAATTAGAACATATATGAGGCAGGAGGGGTGGAGAGGGTGAAAAAAAAGAAAGAAAATCTTCAGCGGGATGTTCTACTTCAAAATGTTACCCACTTCACACACCCAATCAAAAAGAATGTATTTCCCTGAAACTTTAGTAAGAGTATTTATAGCACATCCAGGACAAACACAAATAAACATCTCACTTCAGCATAACAACCACTAAGGCACTGGAGGGGGAAACAAATCTTGGGGGATGAAGTCATATTTTTAAAAAGTTTACTTTAGTAGAAACAACCGAATATCAGATGAAAACAACTGACCAGTTTTTATTTGGTAAAGTCAGCTTTTCCAGATACCCAAGATTTTCAACAGGCCTGGGAAAAGGCAAATAATACATGTTCTGTCCTGCCACCATCGGAACAATGCTGGTAGATTTACGTTCAAATACTGAACAGCACCCTCCCTGACCCTAGGTAGACACACCCTAATGTCAAAACCTTTTTTACGTCTGCCCTCTGCTGGTACCTCTGCCAGGATTAGGACACTCTCCAGCCGCATCCCATTCAAAAGACAACTTTGAAAAAAGCACTGGAGAAAAAAGGCCTCGTAATGAACGATTAACTGGAATATATAAATTAAAACACTTAAACAAAAGAGGGGGGAAATCTCTTGTGAAATATGGTACTTTTAATGTAAAAATGCACATTAGTCTGTTATATAGCCTACTCACTCATAGCCCAGAAGTGCAAAGCTATATATTTCAGCCTGCCTGTGAGGACAACCTGTCTGACTGCTGGGCATCCTGCAGGTTTTTACTCATTCTCCTGGGAAAACAGGTCGGCAAATTTCCAATAAAACACCTTAGTAGTAACAGGCCACTGTTCCCATTTCAGTTGTCCCTAAGGTTTCATGATACAGTATATTTAGCTTACTGGCAATGCCAGTTTTTCTCTAGCACTCATAAGATTCATAAAAATGAAACAAAACAACCAACTATAGAGCTCTCCCCATTCCCTTTAAGAAAGAAAAGAGTGAGCTTTGGGAGTGATGGGGTAGCTTTCACTCATCAATTACGCCTGCCTCTTTCCCTTTCCCCACTATCGGGTTAGTTACAGTCAGACAAGTCTTCCTGAAGACTTTAGAAGGGTGAATTTCCCAGAAGCATGCTGGGCCTTCACAGTACAACTCCTTCCAGTGTCAATGGGAATCATGAGACCTCTGTAAATCCCTGCATACCATTTCAAAAATATATCTCCAAGGCTGCAAAATGAAGCTTAGCAGTTGCATTCTCAAGAGCATTCAGGAAGTATCAGTCTCGATAGTGCTTTAGATTCCCAGTTAAGGCTCTTAAAGGACACCCAATCCAGCCAACAATAAATCTTCCAAGAGGGAAGCCCACACAAGGCCATGGAATCCCCTTCAAAGATAATTACCTTCTGCGCCATGTGCTACAGGGGAGTCACTATAAATAAAAGCATTTTTAGAAGCCTTAAAGGGAGGGACAAACCCTGCATAGCCTTCCTTTTCAACCTCTCATCAATAAGGTCACCCTTTTAAACACATAACCCTACCAAGGGACTCTTTAAATGTACTCCCCACCTTCCTCCCACCCAGCAATTATTTGGATCAGAAGAGCAGGATGGGGTCTGATAGGGTGGGTAATCCCTGTACCATAGTACCACAACTAACTGCTCTGCAGTTTAAGTCTTAAAGAGGCATCAAAGGGTAGTTAATGACTTGTTCAAAGTCGCACAGCTGGTATGTGTCAGAAGCAAGACTTGAACTCACACCTCTCCACTCATTTAGTTGTTGCTAAATTGTAGGGGAAATAAATTACATAAATAAATTACGTTTGCTTGAGAAGGGAAAAACAGTGCTTTGAAGCAGAATACTTCCTCCCATCTCAACTTGCAAATACTTTTCAATCCTCCCATTTTACAGACAAGACAACTGACCCTCATAAAGTTTAAAAGTGTTCTCAAGATAAAATGGGGTTTCTCACCCAACTCCCAGCAGCTAGGTGGCATAGTGGATAGTGTACCAGGTCTGAAGTCAGGAAGACTCATCTCCCTGAGTTCAAATCCAGTCTCAGACACATATTGGTTGTGTGACCCTGGACAAGTCACTTTACCCTATTTGCCTCAGTTTCCTCATTTGTAAAATGAGCTGGAGAAAGAAATGGTAAACCACTCCATTATCTCTGCCACGAAAACCCCAAATGGGGTCATGAAAAGTCAGATATGCCTGAAAGACTGCTTTAGGAAAGATTCAGCTGCCATCATCCCCAAATGCCCATTTTTAACTCTAGAATAATTCCTACGAATAAAGGCTAGGCCTTGGAGTGCCCAGTTGGGGAGAAGAGTCATTTCCCTCATTCCATCTTCTTTAGTTATACTTCCTATTGGAAGTATATTCCAAGTGGAGAAAGTGATCACCTATGTTTTTATTTACTATTAACATTCTACACTCCAACAGAGTGAAATGATGAACTGAGTTTTACATAGTTTGGCCATCCTGACTATAACCATTTCTGTATTAAATTAAGGCAAAAAAAAAAAAACAAAACCAGAAAGATTTTCTAAAAACACAATTCAAACAAGTGGGACTTGTGGATCTGAAAATATTTCACATGGCTACACAAACTTTCATCTCATCCTAATGCCTTTGATAAACTGAGACCTATCATTTAATTTATTAGAGAAATGAAAGCCCTACTTTCAGAATTCTGCTGTTTAGCTCCTGAAAGCAGTCACATCATACCACACAGGAGAATGTCACAAATGTAGAGTCTTCTGAAAAAAGCAATATGAAAATTTGGGCTACTGCAGCTTTTTACTAAAGGCAACAGAATGAGATCTCAATGCTTCTAACATCAAAAACAGTTTCAGCTCCTTTGTCCCTAGATTTTTACCAAACCCACTCCTTCCATCCCCCTGCCCCCAATATCTATGTGCTTCTTCCCCTGATAATCACTTTCATTACAGGCTGGACCAGTTCTCTGACTTTCTAGTCTAGTAACCAGAAGAGCAGGATTGCTATCAATCTTTAAGGTTTCCAGAGTCATTTCAGAGCTTAGTGTAGGGCACACAGCAAGTACTTAATGAATGTTTATTGACTGAATAACTGACTGGTTTTTCATCTTGAAATAATTTGATCTTCACAATAAATTTGTAATGTAGGTTTTATTCTTTTTAAATTAAATTTTATTTTATTTGGTTGAAGATCCACATATTTGTCTTTGAAAAAGCAAAAACAAAATCTGTCACAAACTTATAAAGTCAGGTAAAATAAATTCCCACATGGACCATGTCATATACACATATATGTTCATATAAACACATCTGGCCATGAGATCACTTCTCTGTTTCGAGGTGGGAAGTGTGTTTCATCGTTCGTTATCTTGAACTCTCGTTGGTCACTGTATTCAACAGAGACCTGACATTTACAAAGCTGGTTTTCTTTATAATGCTGTTCTTACCATTTCATCCTTCTCCTGATTCTGCTTACTTCATGTTGTATCAACTCATAGAAGCTTTCCTTTCTCTGAAAACTTCCTATTCCTAACTTCTTTCAGCATAATAGCATTATTCTATTACTTTTATGTCATAACTTGTTCAGTCATACAGAGCCAGATGGGTACCACCCCTCAGTTTCTAATTCTTGGTCACGACGAAAAGAGAAACCATAAATATTTGTTGTACACATGGATCCTTTCCCTCTTTGTTTGATCTTTTCAGGGTACAGACATACTAGTCACATCTCTGGGTTAAAGGGTCTAAGAGTTTAATACGTTGTTGGCCATAGTTCCAAATTGCTTTCAAAATTGCTGAAACAGTGTGTAGTTCCATCAGTCACACATTAATACACCTGTTTTCTCACAGCTTGTCCAGCATTTGCCATTTTTCTTTTTTAATCAACTTCATCTGAACTTCAGAATTACTTGAATTCACATTTCTTTAATTATTAGTGAACTGGAGCATTTTTTCAAATAGCTAAGCTGTATTTGTCCTTCATCTCCAAAGAGGATCAATGACATCACAGAGTGATGTCTTGATTTGCCAGTGAATTGGATTTAAGAGAGGAAGAACTTTAAAAAGTCATCAGCCTCACTCTCTTCCTGAGTCAGTGAAGTCCAGTGGTAAGACAAAAGTCAAGATGACTGGCAATGGCTGGGATGCAATGGATGACGGATGTCTGACCAACCTCTAAGAGCTCCACAATCTGCCCATTCCAATGGGGGAAATCTTCACATGCTTGGGGTGGACACCCCCATAACTCACTAATGGGTTTGTGGTTGGTTGGTTACCCTCAACCTGGTTTTGCCCATCTACCAGGACAGTTTAATGGTTTAATGCTGCTCATGCTACAGCTTCTCAGAGCCACAGGGGAGAGTTGAGTGCCAGGTGGACCCCAAAGTTGGATGAGCAGTCCTGAAAAAAGGTCAGATAGCCCTTATAGAAGACACGCTAATCTTCCTTGAATGAGGAGTGCAGTTAGTGAGCATGGATAAGTTCAAATATCAGCTCTATCAGTCCTCGTGTGGGCTTTGCCAAGCCACTTAATTTTCCTTGGTGTCAATTTTCTCATCTATAAAATGAAGGCGTTGGGGCTAGATGCTTCCAAGATCTCTTCCATCCCTAACTCCATGATCCTAAGAAAGGTCTAGCATTTTTCACTGATGAAACAGAAAGAAACTAGGCAGTCCTAGCAGCATCGAGCCCTGAAGGTTTTCTGGCTCACATGAGTAATATAGAAGCTGTCCAATAAAAATGATAATAATAGAGCTAACATTGAGATAGACCTCTTAATTTTACAAATCAATATTAATACCTTGGATTTCTTCATCTGAAAATTGTATACTTGTTCAAATTTTTTGATCATTTGTCAAAGGGGGTGTAGCTTATTGTTTTTATAAGTGAGAATCATTTCCCTATATAACCTGAAAATCAAGAAAGCCCACTCACAGAGGCCTGCCACAGGGACCCCCACCTCCCCCCATTTACCTGCTTTTTTTCTAATTTCATTTAGGCTGCCTTTGTTTCTGCTAAAGTTTTTAAATTTTATATAATGAAAACATCCATTTTACTTTCTATCATGGTAGATTCTATCATTTGAGGCTTCGAGGGGTGAGCTGAGGTAGGATGCATATTCAGATCTCCCTAACTCCAAGTCAAGCGTTCATTCTATGCATTTTACTACTATGGCTTCTTGGAGAGTAAGTGAATTTATCAGAAATGTCGAAACAATCGTATCCAGATTGTATCCAGATTTGACAGGGCATTCAGTTTGAGATTAAAGTAGGGGAGGAAGTTTTCAAATGTTTATTCCAATAATGATAAAAATTCCTGGACAAAACACAAGTACAATAAAAAAAAACAAAAAAGAATCAAATTTACTTTATATACATTTCCAAGATAATAATGATAATGGTTCAATATCTTTTATTTTGAAAGAGTACACAGAATTTCATCCCTCCATGCATAGGATTATATGATCAGATTTAGGGTTAGAGGGAATATGGCCATCAGCTGTAGAGATTTATCTCTATATTATTTCCTTATTTATTAATATTAATAAATATTATTATATTTCCTTAGAAAGTTATATCAAAGGGTGCAGGTGGGGTGATGGTTCACCATTATCCTATTCTAAAACCCAAACTCTTCTTGCCTTTAAACTTCTTTATTACTGGCAGGGGCAACACTGTCCTGCCAATCCCCAGGCTCACACCTAAGTGTCATCATCAACTCTTTACTGCATCTCATCTCCCGTATCCCTTCTGTTGCCACGGCCTATCATTTTTTACCAGTGCAACAATTCCAGAGGACACCATTCTCTCCTCTGATACTGCCACTTCTCTCATCAACTCATGCTTGGATTACTGCAGTAACCTGTTAGTGGACCTGTCTGCTTCATAGCTCTCCCCCCACTCTAAGCCATCTTCCATTCAGCTGCCAAAATGGTTTTCTTGAAGTGAAGGTCTATCCACGTCATCATTTCCCCAACTCCATAAACTCCAGTAGCTTCATTTGTCCCTAAATACAAAATCTTCTGATATTCAAACTCTTCATAAGCCTCGCTTTCCACCCATTGCATTCTATTTACAACTTACTGCCTGCCACCTACCCTTTATTCTAGTAATTGTGGCCTTTGCTGTCCCTGAATTTTCTCTAGCCATCCTCCTCTACTCCTGAAATATTCTCCCCCCTCATCTCTGCATGTTGGCTTCTTTGGCTTTCTTCAGTTCCCAAATAAAACCTCATCATCTACAGGAAGCCTTTCCTAACTCCTCTCAATTATATTGATTAATTTCTAGCATCTTCCCCTTTTAAATTGTTTTTTATTGTCCTGTATATAACTTGTTTACATAAGCATGTTGGCATATTGTTTCCCCTAGCAGACTGTGAATTCCTTGTGGGTGGCGACTGCCTTTACCTTCTTTTGTATCTCCAGTGTTTAGTTCAGTACTCCACACATTGTAGCTGCTTAACATATACTTACTGATTGACTCTAGTCAAAGAGGTCACTGAAGTTTTGATATAAGTATATAATTAATCAGAAAAAGAATTTGGTGCTGTCTGAAGTCACAGGTGAGATGGAACACATTTATTGAAAGGAACATGCCAAACAGGTCATACACAGAAAGCAAGCTTTTCTCTCTGCCTCTCTGATTTGCATTTCCTCAGTCTGTCATGGTAACATTTCCCTTTTGTATATTTCTTCCTTTGGCATACTCTTTTATCCTCCTCTGCGAGTATTTCAGATATACATAGAATTTTGTCTATGTCCATCTTATATCCCCTCACTAAAATGTAAACTCCTTGAGGGTAGGTGTAATTTCTTTTCTTTTTCTCTTTTTTTTTTGTCACCATATTCCCCAAACACTGGTACAAAGTAGGTACTTACTTAATAAATACTAGCTGAACTGAATTCATTTGGAAAAGAGGAAATAGAAGTATTTACAAGGTTAAAAGTCCTTTCTTTTCCACTGTGGATCTTATAGACTGATGAAACATCTGAGAGCCTGAACAGATCCAGAGCTCAGCTTTTCTGACCTGGATAAAGTGTTTCAGAAAAAAAGCACCTGGCAAAAAGACTTATTCATTTTAAAGGCTGAAATTGACCAGAAATGCATCTATGGTCAAAACAATTTGATAGTCAGAATGCATAAAAGAAAGCTCATTACTGTCTAAGATCTTCAGATCCACCCTAAGCCCCCAAAGAAGAGGTCTGTTCTAGGCACTGCGAGCACAAATAGATTCAGCTTCATGAGGTTTGGCAATTGCAGTGAAATTTTTAGAAATGTCAGATCTTATCTTATGTCTCCTGCATGCAAAATCTTCAGTGGTCAGCTACTGTCTTTAAGTTAAAATACAATATTCAATTAAACACAATATTTTTTTAAAAAAAAATACAATTTTCTAGAAGGGAATGAGATTAGGTTACACTTTTTTTTTTTTTACCACCACACTTTTTTTTTTTTTACCACCACAGCAAGAGGAAGAATTATTAAGCAAACAAGGACAAAGAGGTTATAAATGGTAAGAGAGATCATTTTGACTGCATAAAATTAAATGGCTTTTACATGAATATCATCAATGCAGGAGAAATTAGAAGAGAAATAAGATAGCTAAAAAAACATTTGCATACAGGAACAGCTAGATGGTGCAATGGATAGAGTGCTGTCAGAAGTGAGGAAACCTGAGTTCAAATCCTGCCTCAGACACTAGCTATATGACCTTGGGCAAATAATATTACCTCAGGTTTCTCATCTATAAAATAAAGATAACACCTTCCATGGTTGTTGTGACACTCAAATGAGATAACAGTGTGCTAGCACAGAGAAAACTCTATGTAAATGTTAGCTGTTATTATTTTTATTCTTTCATAATATTGTATGATAAAAGTCTGATAACTAAAACACTGGGATTTGACAAAAATTCATAACACCAAGGTTCACTTCCCAATATTAAATTGCCAAAGAATGTAAATAAATACTTTTAAAAAACTACTAAACTTCAGGGTATACATGACTCCCCTGTTTCCCCACATATATATATATATATATATATATATATATATATATATATATACTGTTCTAAATCATTACTAGGAAGAAAAAGACAACTTAAAACAACTTTGATGCTTCAAATTGACAAAGATGAAAAGAGTTGAATGTTGAAAAGGCTGTGGGAAGGCAGGAACACAGATACATTGTTGGTGGAGCTGTGAAATGATCCAGATACTATGAATTTAAATTAGGAATTATGCATAAAGAATGACAATGATAGAGTAATATCATTTCTTGAAAATATATCACAAATAAGTCTAAGTTGGGAACTACAACTGCCCTAAAATATAATACATTTATTGTGTAGTCTTTCTATGGAAAAAGGAAAAGAAAAGTGAACTCATTGTTTGAGGAATGGCTGAAAAAATCTATATGCACCTAATGAATTATTTTAACATAGAATTTAACATATTTAACTTCTATATATCATATATTGGTATCAGTGAGACAGATGAACCTATATGTATATAAATCACCCAGATACATACATATATAATTTTACTAAGCAATTAAAAAATGAGAGATATGAGTCAGGTACTGTGCCTACTGTGTGCCAAGTACTGTGGCTAAAGACAGTCCATGACATCATGACAATTCCATAGGGGAGAGAGAAAGCAAATTAATCTGTACAAATAAGTTATATAAAGGATAAATAGGAAATAATTAAGGGAAGGAAGACACTAGAATTAAGAGGGGTGGCGGCAGGCTTCTTATAAGAGACAGGATTTAAGTTGGGACTTTAAAAAAATCAAGGAAGTTTGTAAATAGAGATGAGGTATGAGAACATTCCACACCTAGGGGAGAAAATACCCTGGGACAAGAGATGAAGTGTCCTGTTGGTGGAACAACCAGAAGACCAGTGTCACTGGTGAATGGTAAGGTATAAGAAGATTAGAAAAGTAGATGGTGGCAAGATAAGGTGGGGGCTCTGGACAATAAACAGGATTTTGTATTTGATCCTGGAGGAAAGAGGGAACCACTGGAGTTTGTTGAGGATGGTGTATGTGTGGGGGGAAGGGGGGTTGTTGAGCCTACATTTTAGGAAGATCACTTGGTGATACAAAGAATTCAGAGGAACGTGGGGACATGTACATGAGATGATACAAAATGAAGAGGAAAATATACGTGACTACCATAGTGTAAGTGACCAGATTAAAACAATGAAGTTAAACTCTGAGTAACTGGGGGAAAAAGAGAATGAAAATCCCGACAGATAATGAAAGAGCATCCTTCCCCACAGCAGAGAAGTAGGGAACCACAAGGAGAGAAAGTGATATACATGATTACACAATGTTTCTACAGCAGAGTTATTTATTTTGCCTAATTTTTTTTTTAACAAGGATTTAAACAGAAAGCATGGGTGGGATATGCCCAAGGTACAACAACAAAGGACACAACAGCTAACATTTATATAGCACTTGAAGTTTGCAAAGCTCTTTACAAATACTATCTCCTTTGATTCTCATAGCAACCCAATGAAATAAGCACTATTATTATCCCCATTTTATAAATGAGGCATCTGAGGCAGATTCAGGTTAAGTGACTTGCCCAGGGCCACATAGCTAGGAACTATCTGAGCCACATTTTCTTGAACATAAGAGGTCCTAAATTGCAAGGGTACCATCTAAGACATCAAAGAAACATTTATTTATGCACATACACACACACACACAGTCACAATGCTCTTTCACTGAAACTTAAAATCCTTCTATAATCCTGTCTTCACTTCCATTTCTAATGATTTCACATTCAATCAATCAATCATAAAACGTTTATTAAACACCTGCTATGCCCCAAGCACTGTGCTAAGTTCCAGGGATATAAAAAGAAGCAAAAGGTAGTCCCTGCCCTCAAGGAGCTTACAAGCTAATGGGAGAGACAACAAGCAAACCGATGTATAGAAAGCAAGCTGTATACCAAATAAAGAGAAAATAATTAAAAATAAAGGCAGTAGAATTAAAAAAGGTTTGAGAAAGACTTTCCATAAAAGATGGGATTTGAATCCAGGGAAGTCAGTGGATGGAGATGAGGAAGGAAACATTCCAGGCATGGGGAACAGCCAGAGAACATGTCCAGAGAAAAGTGATGGAGGATCTTGTTCATGGAACAGTAAGGAGGCCCATGATCAAAGATTATGTGGTAAAGAATAACGTAGAAGTAGACTGGAAAGGTAGGAGGGGGCTGGTTAGGTAGGACTTTGAAGGATTTTGTATTTGATCTTGGAGAAGAAGGGGAGCCGCTGGAGTCTGCTGAGCAGGGGAGTGTCATGGTCAGACCTACACATTCAGACTTGACTTCATTCTCTTCAGTAGAGGCTAACTGCTCCTCACATAAGATGCCACAGTAGCACCTACATCCAAGTCTCTGCAGGGCTAGTTCCCCACATCTCCATCACTTAGAATTCCTATCTTCCTCAAAATATAGAACAGATTCTTCACCTCCTACTTGAAGCCTTTCTCTGATTCCCCAAATGATGATTGGACTTTCTTTCTTGCGATTTCTTTGTATAGCTTCATACATTGACTGCATGGACTTTCCAGTGTATACTTTGTGTAGATACCTTCAGTTTGCTCCCCCTGGGGGAATGGAGGCTCTGTAAGGGGACAGAGTCCTTCATTTTTGTCTTTTTCTTCCCATGATCTAGTACACTGTAGTAGATGCCACATGGTAGACACTTAATTTTTTCTTTTGAATTGAATTGTACTTTTCCAAGAGTTTTAACTGATTCTCAGTTGAACCATGACTGTGATAGTGTTGCTTTTAAGTTTTCTTTATTGGTGACTCAAATTCAGTTGAGGCTTAGAGCAAGGCCAAGAGATAACACCAGGCCAATTTTGTCTTCGACTGACTCCAGAATTTTTTTCCAAAATATAATCCATTTTCCACACCATCTGACACAAGGAGGAAAAGTGACCTATTCAGGTCACTAGTGATGGTATTGGATATTATCGCTTGTCTTTCATGTTCTGAAAGAGTACAATTTTCTCATGCTACTGGACATATTTTGCTCAAAACGATTTTGTTCCATATGATTCTCTGGCCACAGCAAATTTCCATGGGAATCTTCTAAGTTCATAGGATCTGAAGAGTCCTTGGAGGGCAATGAGTTCAACTCTCTCATTTTATAGATAAGGAAACTGAGAACCCCCAGAGGTGAAGTAACTTGCCAGATTCATGCAGCTGAGATATATCTAAAGCAGGGTTGGAACACAAAACTTCCTAATGCCAAATCCAAAGCAAGAAAATGGAAAAGCCAAGATTCCCACTGGGGTCTCTGACTCTAATCCCAATTTTCTTTCTACGGTACAACCTTGTAACATTTGCATTCGGATACTTTATCAATTAAGGGAATAGCCACACTTAAAAATAATCACAATAAATCACAGATTCTGGCACTACTGAAGTATTCAACATTGTCCCACATTTTAACTCCGAATAAAAGCCCCAGAAGTGGCAGGGTTATGCCAAAGGCTTAAATACTCTTTCTTTTATTAGCAAAAGAGCTCAGTTTCCAAGTAGTTTTCAAATACATGAAAATAGTTCTGAATCTGAGCTGCCATAAGTCTTTATCTTTCAAAATACACCTAAAATATGAAAGGAAATTTGACATTTTCCCTGAAGTAGAAGCAATGTCAAAATAAGAAGACTAATACAAGAATTCTCTTTAGGATCTAACCATCTACTCTACAGAGCTCTGGTTGTTGAAAGCACAGTTTTCTGAATTTAGATAGCAAATCCTGATCTCACTTCCCTCCCATCTCCCCAGTCCTTCACCATCTGAATAATAACCACTGACATTTAGCCCAGCAGGTAGATTTCAGAAAAACCTGGAAAGAATTGCATGAACTGTTGCAAAGTGAAGTCAGCAGAACCAAGAGAACACTGTATACAGTAACAACAATATTGTACAAAAAACAACTGTGAATGACACTCCTCTTAAGAAGATAAGTTCTTCTTAGCAATATAATGAACCAAGACAAGTCCTAAGGATTCATGATGAAAAAGTGCTATCTACATCCAGGGAAAGAAGTGATTGAATCTGAATGCAGATTGAAGCATGATATTTTCGGTTCATTTTTTTCTCTTTTGGCCTGTTTCTTCTTTTACAACATCATTAATATGCAAATACATTTTATGAGATTAACCTATACAGGCCATAACAAACTGCTTATTTGCCTTCTTAGGGAAGTTTGAGGTGAGGCAGGGAGAAAATTTGGTACTCAAAATTAAAAAAAAAAGAATGTTAACATTTGTCTTTATATGTATTTTGAAAAAAATAAAATACAATTTAAAATAATAACTGACATTTACATAACATTTTGAGTTTGGAAGCACTACATAGGCATCTGATTTAATTTTCACAACAACTTTCAGGTAAAAACATTTTGTCGTTTCCATTCTACAAATGAAGTTATGAGAGAACTGGATATAGTCAGACAGGTAGGATGTATCTAAAGCAGTATATGAACCTGTAACTTCCTGATGCCATGTCAGCAACCCAGCTACTATAACGAACTGCTTTCTTTATTTTAGGCTATAAGAAAACGAGGGAGCCAGCTCAGAGGAGCACCCAAGCCAACTCCAGACCTACCTCTTTACTGACCCAACTAGTATTTTATATTAGAGTTACTCCACTTGTTATTCCAGGTGTACCTCCAAATATATCAGATCAACAAAAAAGTTAGAGGCCTAAAAACTGAGTCTCAGAGAAGTTAAATGACTTGCCCTGAGTCACACATCCATTAAGTGCCTGGGCCAAAATTTCAAACTCAGGATTTCTAGACTCTAATCCAGCATTTTATACACACACACACACACACACACACACACACACACACACACACACATATGCATTCTGCAACACATAGCTTTTGACAATATGAAGAAATGGAGAAAAGGATGTTGTAAAAAAATATGATGGCCTGGGTGAGATCCAGAAATAACCAATGTAGGGCCCAGGTTCACATGCAAAGAAAAAGTGGAAAACTCCCAGCACATTCACTAGGTAGTGAACTTTTCGGAAGACACAGGCAAGGGTGTTCTGCATTATATTTTTAATGGGGAGGAAAAGTAACAAAGGTATTGCTGTAACAAAGTAACAAAGAAAGGCAAAACCCCTTCCTGTTTCCAGAGAGTCATAGTCACAGACAACATGAAAATGACCATATACAGGAAAGATAGAGATAGATATAGATGATAAAAATATAGATAGATAGATAGATAGATAGATAGATAGATAGATAGATAGATAGACAGACAGACATATAGGCTGAGTTGTAGATAATCAACAGGGAAGGCGATGGAATTCAGATGGAAAAGAATCAAAGGTTGAAAACAAGATCTCCCTCTTATTATGAGAATTCAGATATCTGTTATGAACCAGGTTTGGGAGTTGGGAAGTGAAATTAACTAAGCCTCTGAGGAGTTACAAGACAGAATACCGTCATCATGGCTCTGGCTGTAGCAATACTTGTGACTAAGGAATGGAAAACCTCTGTTCAGGGAAAACTGTCCACTCCCACCAGGGAGAAAGACTTCAGAAACATACACCAGGAACAGTGAGAGTGAAGGATGACCTGTCCAACAGCTGGATAAATCTGCTTAAGTATGGCCATCAGACAAGAAACAAAACTGGAGCCAAAAGTACCTTTCCATTCATGCTGTTAAACTGGGAGGTCAGATTTGACCTCCCAACCCACCCTGCACTGTGAGGGCATCTGTTGTCTAGGTTACTAACTTTACCACCTAACCTAATCACACCTGACACAATGTCTTTCATATAGAAGATAGTCAAATAGTTGCTAGGTGAAGGAGGTGATCTTTCTTAGCTGTCTGTCCTCTCTAACTCTAATTATACTGTTGGTTACTGAATCCCTCATGTTCTAGAGCATGATGCTAGATGAATGGTAGATATTTAATAAATATCTGTTGAATGAATGGATTCCAAGCCACAATTAAAGATAATAATGAGGAAATATGGAGCTCCTCTATTCCAAATTCTCAAGAAACATTTGCTAATTATAACGTCTATAAAGCTTTAAGATTGACAAGACATCTTTAGGATTACTTCCTCAAATTCAAATACAAGATCAACCAAATATAAATATTTTGAGGAGTTATCATCTTCAAAAGCTGTTAAAATGCATTCAGTGGTAAGAAACGTAAGAGCAGAGTTTGTGATTTCACAACTGACCTTGGAATCAGAAAGCTAAGAAGTGTTTGCCGAGGACACTTATTCTGTCTCACCCTCTGTTCCCAGCCAGGATAGCACCTAATCGGAATCTGAATATTTAGACTATTTATTCCTTTCTTTCCTCGGTCTTACTAAATTCTTTATTTTCTAAAATCAAAAGAAGCCTTTTGAAATGGGTCAGGGCACAAAGGGGCAGATTGTTTTTATTTCAGTTGTGTCTGACTCTGTGACCCCACTTGGAGTTTTCTTGGCAAAGACACTGGAGAGGTTTACCATTCCTTCTTCAGCTCATTTTAAAGATAAGGAAACTGAGGCAACTGAGGGTTAAGTGACTTGCCCAGGGTCATACAGTGAGTAAGTATCTGAGGCCAGAATTGAACACAGGTCTTCCTGACTGAGGCTCAGCACTCACTGACCCATGATTCAGGAACCTATTGTTTAGTGATTTCAATTCCAATTCTGCATTTTCCTTGGTCTGCTTAAGTAGCAAAAAAAGAAAAAAAAAGCTCTATTAGTGACAATTATTATATAGCAATTACTAGTGGATGAAGAAGTCTATTGACTCCATAGTTGCCAGATGGTGGAAACATTAATCTTCCCTCCTAGAAGGAAAAGACTTGGGATAGAAATGATCGCCATTTTAAGACAGACAGAACTTTGTTTTCTGCATTTGTTAATATTTTAATTTTTTAAATGCTTAATCACAGACTGAATGTTCAGGCTGGAAATAACTTCAGAAATCAGTGAATCTAAGCCTCTCAATTTACAAATGGGGAAACTGAGGACAAAAGACATCAAAGTGTGATTTGTTCAAGGTTCTTCAGGCAGTGAGTGGCATAAAGGATCCTAGAACTTCCTATCTAGGTTACTTTCTATTACATCAAACTTTTCCATCCCACCCCCCTCTACTATTTTTTTTCCCCTGGGAAGATTAGTGGCTAAATACAAATTCAAATTAAGCTGGCAACAGATTTCTTATTCTTCTCTCCCAAAACTATCAATCAAAGCCATCCAAACAGATCACAAATGTAGCTTGCAGACATAGTGGGAAAAGTATCAATTTATTGTGTCTGCAGAAGATACTGAAAGAATTTTAAAAGTTTTTTTTAACTGCAATTAACATCTTAAATGCTTTTTATCCTTTCAAAATTGATCCTCACAAAAATATTAAAAAATTTTTAGAGCTGCAAAATTTCATCTTGAAATGAGCTACACCTATAGGTAGTAATTGTCATGAATAACCTTAGTCAAAACCACACTGAATAAGTGTGCTAACTTTGTTGAGTTATCATATGAAAATAGTGAAATTATCTCAAGTCATGATGGAACATTAAAGTAAAATGCCAAGTAAATATCTCATGCCTGATCAGTTCAAGCTGATACCTATTCCTTGTGTTGTTTTTCTTCCTTTCCTCTAACATTTCAAGTTGTAAATCTTTTAACAAACATATCCTTTTGACTTAATTACTTCCTGAAGAACTGGATACAAACAAAATTGGACAGACTAGTGGAAGGTTCAGCCACATGCATATATCTGACTGAAGACTGGAAAGCCTGTATTCAGGGAAAATTGTCCATCTCTATAGAGAAGAGAAACTCTCCCCTCCCCCCAATCCCTCCTTATCTCAGCAGTTTTAATTCTTTCCAATGTCTAATTATTTCAGATTTATCTCCTCTTAAAGGACTCATCCTTTCACAGGTGAGTTCATGCCAAACTTTTCCCCATAACCTGAATGTCACTTGATACTGACAATCATTGTATCATCACAACACGTTTCCTCACCAACTTGACTTAAGGATTTAATCTTTTTAACTTTATACAGATTTGGACTAGATCTCCAGTCTACCAACACTCACTGGAATTATTCCTATGTAGAGACCAGTCTCATAGAGCTTACTGCTGAGTCAGAACAAGAGATTAGCCACAAGCCAGACTACTGGCATCTCAGAGATTTATTTGGGCTTCCTTCTTTTGGCAACATCATTTACTTTCCTTTTCTTTCCTTCTGAAATGAAGTTGTTTATCCACCCTTCTCAGAATACTAAAAATAGGAAAACCTAGTGTGCATTTTGAGCTTATGCATTTACCCTCATTCTCCCCCCTTCAAATTCAGGAAAGGGTAATAATCTTACCATCTAAAGAAAGAGAAGTGTGAAAACCTACACTCTAGGTCTGCTCTCTGATTCAGTACAGTTACACTAACTTGAAATCATCCACTGATAAGCTTTTTTTCTAATGCCTCTTGGTTGGGTAAATATTAGGGAAAAGATTCTGAATGAGAACCAAAAATGTTACACCAGGAAAGGACTTTAAGAGAAGTAAGGAAAGTATTTATTAAACATAAGTGATGTGCCAGGTACTATGCTAAGCTCTTTACAAATATGATCTCATGTGATTCTCACAACAGTTCTCAGAGGTAGGTACTAATATTATTCCCATTTTGCAGTTGAGGAAATCGAGGCAAACATTAAATGACTTGCTCAGGGTCACATGGCTAGAAAATGTCTGAAGCTGGATCTGAACTCAGGTTTTCTTGATTCCAAGTCCAGTGCTCTATCTATTGAGTCACCTAGTGGCCTAGGATCACAGAATTAGGGCTGAAAGAGACCTAAGATGTTATCTATTCCAATTTCTGTATAAAAAAATGAGAAAATGGAGATGAAAAAATGGCAGAAGAGAGAGAAAGTGATTTCTTTAAAGTTATACAGGCAATACATGGGAGAGCAAGGGTTCAAATCCAGATTCCTCTGAATCCAAAAGCAATGGACTGCTAGTGAACCCCACTGCTCCCCAAATTCTGCCCTAATGACTCATGTGTGGACGAAAAGATCTGGGTTCAAATCTCACCTTTGCCACTTTTACTAACTGTGTGACCCTGAGCAACTCACTGCACTTTTCTAGGTTTCAATTTCCTCACCTGGAAAATAAGGAGGTTAAATTAGATGACTTCCAAAGTTCATCATACCTTTGCATTTATTCCTTCTCTATGATCCTCTTAGTTATAGAGAGCATTATTCTACACTCATTTTGAGGATGAACTAACCAGACCACAGTGATTAAGAATTTAATGAGTATCATTAGATAATGAATGGCACAGTGGGTACTAGAACCCAGGGCTCTCTGACTACCAATGACTTCTCCTAAATGGCGCCACCAATCAATGAGAGTCCTATTCTAATGGGTACGGCATTATGCGGGACATAATCAGACATCGGGGAATGAAAGAAGAATCAACTCATCTTCGCAACGGATTTATAATTTTATTTGAAAGAATAACACCCTAAAAAACCCTGTTCATGGCAGGCTGAAGTTCACAAAGAATATCAATGAAACCAAAATGTTGGTTCACCAGAAGCGATTCATGGTTTCCCAAAATGAGAATCCTTCCTACTCAGACCTCTACTGGTTCACTTACCAGTAACTATGTTTCAATGCCCTCCACACTCTCCCTTTTCGCTTGCTCTGTCTCTGTGGTTTCCTATCAGAGTGTGCCTTTAACATCATTTTGAAATTTAAGAAATTCCAGAAAGCTTATTCTATTCACTCAGCCTTGGGAATTTCTTCAAGTCAGTTTCATCCACTAAAAAAATAATAAAAAAAAGAATTTCCCCTTAGGTCTTATGACAAACATATGATTAAGACTTCTTGGTTCAATGGGTTTTCACTTAACACTCTTCTCTCATTATACTCCTTTTAACAAAGCAGATACTAACTTCTTTCTCCCCCGTCACTCCCTTTCTCATTTAACTTTTGGCTTTCATTTCTTTTCATCTCCTGTGCTAGAAGGAATGCTTTTTCGAAATGCACTGTACAACATGGGCCACTGAGGTCCCTTCCAACTTGGAGCTTCTCTGGCTGTAAAACCACTGACTCTTTTCTCATCCACCTTTGTCAGACCTAAAGGATAAAAATCTCTGTAAACAATTGTTTTATTACAGTCTCGTAAACCGAGAGAATAACAAGGCAAATTCTTCTTATACCATGACATTCCAAGAAGGACCATTTTCAAGAAATGTTGAATTAAAATAACAAAATTTACTTTGAGTGGGATTAGTCTTAAATGGATAAAACTTAATGGCACCTTGTTCTTCTGTCATCAGGATTTTTATTTCTATTATTTTTTTTTAACCTTGGGCAACTTACTTAAACTTGTTAGGATTTGTTTTATCTATTTTCAGTATGCTGTTGTGAAAACTAAATAGACTATTGTGCTAGAATATATTTTGTTTAATATTTTAAAATATTACAATTACTACTATGACTAAAACCTTACATGTGTATGGTACCTTATAGTTTGTAGTCAAATATATGTAAGCATATAAACAAAAATACATATATAAAGTATGTAATATTATACAATGTTATTGTTCAGCTCAAAATCCTTCAATGTTTCTCTACTCTCTCTTGGATAAAACACAAAAAAAACTTGGCCTGGCATTTAAAGTCCACCATCATCTGCTCCTAGCTTCTTTTTCCAAACTTATGCCACAGAGCCCTCTTTTTTACTAACTACACTCTATTCGGGCTGTACTGAGATTATTCTCAAACTTAACATGCCATCACCATCCACATCCAGCTATATATGCTAACCTCCAAATGTGGAATGACTATTAGAATCTTTGTCTTACTGAAAAAATCAGCCTTGGCATCATACATCTTCCATGAAGTTTTCTTTAACCCTTATCTCATGACCCGACCCCACAATTCCTTGTATCTCTCCCCACTCCTGCTGCTAAAACTCTCTCATTCCCCAAACTGCCTTTTATTTTTACTCATCTGCATTTATGTTTTATACCCTAGCTGGAAGGTTCTCAATATTTTGGGGGTTTTTCTCAACTCCTTTACACACTTATAAAAGCCCAGAAGACTCCCTCCAATCCCCAAAGGAATTCTGTTTATGTTAGTCATATCCATCAGCATTTACTACATTAGAAGTGAAAACATCTGAGTGCTGTTATGAAAATAGTTTTGACTTCACAGACCTGGTGAAAGGAATTCAGGGACACCTCCCCAAGGGCTCCCCATACACTACACTTTGAGAACCCCTCTCCCGGAAGAATGTGAAGTCCATGAGGATGGGGACTGTTTTTATTTTTGCAGACAAAGTAGCTAGTATAGTGCTTACTGTGAACACAGCAGATAATAAATGTTTGTTGAATTGATGCAGTAAAAATATGTATGCTAACAATATACAAGCATTCATTTTCAAAATTAATAAATCTGGAATTAATAACAGTTATTTTAAAATTAAATATTCTAATTACACTTGGATGTGTGAATTTTACCTAAGCTAGTCTTTTTTCTCTACCAAGTGGCTCCAATTTCTCTTGTATCTTTAGCTGGTTCATAGAGTTGCTGGTGTGTTCTCTCTCACGTTTGACTGTGAGCTCCTGGAGACTAGAGGATGAATTTTGCCTTTCTTTTTATCCTTCAGTGGTTAGCATGGTGAATGGCACACAGTAAGCACTTAGTAAATGTTTACTGACTGACTGAATGTGTTCTATCATTTTGATTCTTATACTACCACTGCTAGAATTCATCCACTCACTACATTGTACTTTTCCTTCCATACAACCAGATTTGAGCTTTACTTGCATTTTTCTATCTCATTTCATCATTTTGATTTTTGTCTCTCCAGAATTTCTAACCTCTGGCCAAATCCCACTTCTACCTAACTCTGAAGACTGCCATCTTTCAGCTACAGTATACTGAAAATTGCAAGCATTCCTAATGTTTTAGTCTTTTGTTCAGTTACCTAACACAATGGTGCAAGAAGCACCACACTTTCTACAAGACTAATTCCAATGCCTTACTCTTTCCAGTTTTGCTGTTCTGTACTTGAAATCTTTCTCTACTACTCACTCTTGGAATCTTATTATTTTAGCCATCGGAAAATGGCAAATTTGATTTCACTGCTAAAGCTTAAAGCTAACTGCCATTTCTTTGTACTAACCAATACTCTCAGAATACCACTCTAGGAACATTACTAATTGGAAGTTAAGGAAATTTCTTCAAGACATGTCCAGGGAGAAACAGAGGCATTATTTATTCTTTAACATTTTAACATACAAATTACACTACCATGAAATTTATAAAACAGAGAAATAATACAACCATCAGTGACAGCCTATCCACCCTCCTCAGCTCAAAGGTCGCAGGAATCTTTATCCCTTGATCCTTACTTGCCTACAATTTTAGAGGATGATGCAACCTTCTTTCTTGCTAAGGCTGACTCCTTTCTCTGCACCCTTGATCTCATCTCTTGCCATCTCCACAATCACGTTCCATCAATAATTTCCACCCTCTCTAGTCCCGCCTATTTCTCTATCTGGCACATACCACATATATGTTTCATTAATGCTTACTGAGTAACTGATTTGTTGATTTTTCAGTCTCTCATTCTTCACTGAGATCTTCCCCTCTACTTACACGCAATCTCAGGTCTCACTTCACATTGAGAAAGACAACCAGAAAACCATAAGATACCTATGTGTGCCCTTATGGAATAAAACTTAAAGCAAGAGAACCACTGCTAAAGCAAAGTTCTGGTACCACAAAAGAATCTCTATGTATTACAAACATATTTATTCATCTTTAGCTTGAAGCCCAGGGAGCAAAAACATGGTCTTTACAGAAATATTCTATTACTATTTCATATAGAATAGAGAAGGCTAAGAACTGCTAAAAGGCACATGCTGGAAGAGGGTACAATCCACCTCATCAGCATCCCCAGAGTCAGCATCAGATCTCAAGGACTCCAGGGCCAAGAGTCACCCAACTGGTGCAGTGGGATGGAATCCCCAACTGGTGCAGTGGGATGGAATCCCCAACTGGTGCAGTGGGATGGAATGAGATGGAATCTCCAGCTGATATAATGGGATGGAATGGAATACCCAGCCACGTGAAGGGGAGGCACTGTAGGTAGCTCCACTCATTTCACAAAGACTCTATTGGCGAACCTTGCTCCTGTGACATTCTACTGTTCCTAACTATGCAAGTATGTTTACCAAAATAAGAAACACTCTCTTAATGAACAGAATGAAAGAAACGATGCTGGTTTTGTTTGGAGATCTCTTATGCAACAGATTACTGTTAATGTAAACATGCCTAAGACATGCCAGGGCTATTTTGACCATTTCCCGGATCTGACAAATAAGGGCATAAATTCCTTGTCAATGTATTTCACAAAATGACAAATAAATGTCACCCCAAATTTCCTGTGGAGAGATTTGCCAGCAACTATTGACATCATACTTTATGTATTCCTCTTGAGACTCCTGTGGTTTAGAAATTTGTCAAAACAGGATACTATTTAAATTGAAATTTTACTGATTCAAATTAAGAAAAACCCTGCACTGCTCTTTTTGTAACCAAATTTGTGGGTGGGGGAACTCTGACATTTATTTTTTGGATACCTAATATGGGTATGAGAAGGCACTATATTTAGCAATCTAGTTTTTAGGGCCCAAGTATCTAAGCAAGATGACTATCACTTTCTATGAATGAGTGTACATGGGAAAGCATACCCTTGTAATATGAGACTCAAGCCAATTTTAAGTTAAACAAACAAAAACACCTGCTTATACACGTTAATCAATTTAATCTAGTAGAGAGGGAAAAAAGAGAAGAAGTTCATAAGTGAAACATTATTATATTATTTGCCTCCTACTTAAGTCAGATTTACCACACATTTGTTTTCAGAAGACTAGCCTAGGACTATTATTACAATGATATAAAAGTGGAAATTGGGGCAGCTTAACTGGCTACTAAGATTTTTGTTGAAGCCTCCATTAACTGCTGGAAGAGAGCTGAACTGTGTTAAAAGTCATCTCCCCAGTCTCACCTAAGATTCCTGATCTATAGATGGGATGTCAGAAATCATCAAGCTGAAGTTCTTCATTTTACAGATAAGGAAACTGAGCTCCATAAAAGTCAGATGACTAGCTCAAGATCATAAGTAATAAGTAGCTGAGCCTGAACTTGTACTCAGGTCTCAGGACTCTAAGTTCAGGACTATCTCCGTGATATTGACCTGCTTCTTAAGGAAAGGGAAAATTTTATTTCTGTCTCAGTATCTCCACTATATATTATCATCTTAAGCACTTTTGTTGAATTCTCAGGATAAGAGTTAAGATTATTCCACTAATGTGAATACCGGGGAGGTCAACAGGGGATTTCTAGATTGACCCTTTGATTTCTGCCAGACTAAGTTTTCGCCCAGGAACTATCCTGATCCAGTGGCTGGAGAAGCAGCCTAAGCATGAGGAAGGAAGACTTGGCCTCCAACTCTGACTGTTGGGTTAGGCAAGCTTTGTAGCTTTGGGCAAGGCACTACACCTCACACTGCCCTAGGAAACTGAGAACTTAACCTGCTCAGTACTCATACATTGGCTTTGTTACAGGGAATTTCCCCATAGGCTTTAATCTATTAGAATCACAAATCTGGATGAAAAAAAGTTCACTTTTTGCTCTGTTGTATTTGTTTCTCCTGTGAATCCAAAATTCTGGTGGTGATCTTGGTTGTTACCATAATTAAGATTTGAGTTTTCTGTCCATTCTTTTGTCAATTAAGCTCTGAGCTCCTTGAAAGCAGGTTTGGTTTTGCTTATCTTTGTATCCTCAGCAGTTAGTCCAGTACTGGGCAAACAACAAATGCTTAAAAATGCTTGTAGATTTGACTCCAAGAATCTGTGTGATGTTGCTGCTGTCTCCATCTGGCCCCCAAAGCCCAATTTCCCTCAGCCGTGCCTTGTCTCTTCAAAAGTAACAACGTAAAAAATCAGTCCTTCAGTAGAAGTGGCCTTTAAGCACCCTACCCCTCCTTCTATCTACTTTCTGACATTGATGTCATCTTATTGTCCTGTCCTTAGCAAAACAAGGGTTTTGGCTGCTGGGCTCATGTTTGTGTAAGCCACATGTTAGAAGGCATTACTCTTTCCTGATATTATAAATGAAGTAAACAATGTGATAAATACAGAAGTGAGAGAAAGGACCTTCTGCAGGTGCTAGCAATCAAGCAGTGATGGGGAAAAAATAGTACAGAGGCAATGAAGGTTAGCAGAGCTTAAATCACTCCCCCACTTGCCCTAAGAGAAGTGGGGGAAAGCTTACTTTTGTTACACCGATTTCCAACCATTTTTAATACCATCCTCCATCCCCCAAAAGACACTGTTGAGCAAGAAAAGTAAAAGATTACAATGGGAAGAGAAGCTTTTCTATTTATTTGTGGAAATGCAACTGTAAAGTCAACATACTTAACAAATATGTTACTTCCCCTGCAGAGATGAAATACTGGATTTGAGGAAGGGGGGGTGGGGGGAGATCCTCCTTTTAGTAGCTAGAACTAACTGAACCATCACAGATCAAGTCAGTTTCCCCACAGTAAAACAAATTAAGCCCACTTGTGGAAATAGATTTTGTTCTGTTTTATAACACCCCCCCACATTTGACATGTCAAAGGCTCAAGGACAAGAAGTTGTCTCTCCTAAATGCAAATGTCTTGGGAATATGTATCGAAATTGGGCCAGGTAAATTTCTTAAAATAAAATTGTTTACAGAAACTCACAAGGTTTACTTATTTAGTGTGAGGGGGTTGCCAATCACAAAGAAGGGCATTGAAATATAAAAGGGTAGGTCAATTAATGTATATATGAAATATGCACTGATCACACAAGTCAAGGCTGGAAGCCCAAGAAAAGTCACTTAAAGTCAGTTGACAAGATCCCTTTGGAAATCACAAGCCTAGCTAAGGGCCATTTGGAATCTGAACATATTGAAATCCATCACACTCCAATCTTAAAATGAATTAGAAGTTGTGGCATCCCATCTGATTTCTACCTTTGTATGAATAGGAAACCATAGAAGTGCAGCATTGTCAATTATAAAAAGCAGCCATGGCATAGCAGATACGGAGATGTCACTGGGGTCAGGGACACCTGAGTTTAAGTTAGGCCTCTGAGGATTCCTGGCTTATGACTCTGGATGTCACTTAGTCTCTCAGAGCCACTAGACGGCTAAGAGGACCAAGTTCAGAGCAGGTGCTATTCCTCGCTGGGCATGTCTGCTTCTAAAAATCACAGGTCTAGTATGGAAAATAATCATGAGCAATTGTTATTTGTTTCATGGAACTTCCATAAAAAGTAAATAATAACAATGATTCCCCACTCAACTATTCTACAAGAAAGCACAGCATTAGATGTAGTGAGTCCCTGCTGCTAGAGAGAATAACTTGGTTCGTTGGTTGCATCCAGGAGTTGAGAGGCAGTAGAACCTGATTCAGAGACTGCACTAGGTCTAGCATCAACATGAGGCCCAAAGAGTGGAGGTTCCCTAGTCTGCCTACGTATGGAAGCTTATGCTGGCCCAGGGAAAAACAGAGGACCAAAATTCCACAATAATCACCTGTGTGGAGATGAGAGTCTGGGGGTGGGGCAGGGAAACCAGTGCACATTAACAGTAGCAAAGAAGACAATGAACCGAAACCAAGCCAACAAAAGAGAGAACAATGCACTTTGAAATGAAAGTTCTGTGTTCTAATCCAAGCTCTCCTGTTTGGTACATGTTTGTATATGTTTGACCTGAGATAAGTTATAATGAAATAAATCAGAGGGGAATCCAAAGTGATCAGAAACTTACTTCTGAAAAAGTAGCAAAGAAGAAGGTAAATAAATAATGGCAATTAAATAAATAAAATAAATATAAAGATAAATAAATAAAGCAAATAAAGGAATAAAACAAAAACAAAGTTTGAAGAGTCCTCCTCCTTTTCAGGAAAACCAACAGAAAAAGAGGGAGCCAGTTGGCTGCCATCAGGAGAGAGGAGGGACCCATTATGGGACAATGAGTTGATGGTCAGTGAAAACAAGGCAGGAATCCTAAAACAAAACAGAAAACCAGCAATGCTCTGGGGTTAGTTCAAACTTTTGGTGGGAAGAGATTTTCATGGGAAATTATTTGCTTTTTTCCCCTCCGAATAGTAAAACATTCTCTTGAAAATTTTGTTTTGATTTTTATGTATGTTCTAAATAAAAACAATCAAAGTATCAAAGGACACAATTGTTTATTTTCAGTTTTCTTGGTTTTGCCCAGTTTATTTCTGAATGTGATCCCTTTTCATTTCTCCCTCCCCCTTCACTCCTTCAAAGTCAATACATTTTTTTCTGGTCTACAAGAAAAACTGAAGTCCTCAGAGAATTGGGCCAATGTGTTTCTCAAGAGGTGAAAAGAGATACAGCCCTTAGGGCTAAATGAAGCCAAGGAACTGAACTAGGAAGATGCACTGTGGCAAGAGATGATTTCAGAAAAGTACAGAGATACATCTGCATTAGCCACCACATGCCAGGAAACAAAGGGCGTTTATGCAAAAGGAAACTTTTTAAAAAAAATTAAACATTTTTATTTAAGGTTTTGAGTTCCAAATTCCGTACCTCTCTCCCTTCCTGCCCTCCCCCTTCCTTGAGATGGTAAGCAATTAGATGCAGGTTATACATGTGCATATATGAATAATATTTCCATATTAGTGATTTTGTACAAGAACACTAGGATAAAAGAAAAGGAAAGTGAAAAAAATTGTACTTCAGTCTATTTTCCAACAATAGCTGCTCTTTCTCTGGAGTTGGATAGTTTGCTTCATCATGAGTCCTCTTGGATTGTCTTGAATCATTATATTGCTGAGAACAGCTAAGTCATTCCCAGTTCTTCATCATCCAATACTGTTACTGTGTACAACATTCTCCTGGTTCTATTCACTTCACTATTCATCAGTTCATCTAGTTCTTTCCAGGTTTTTCTGAAATTATCCTGCTTATTATTTCTTAGAGCACAATAATATTCCACTACACTCATATATCATAGCTTTAGCCATTTACCAATTGATGGGTATCCCTTTGATGTCCAAGTTTTAGCCACTACAAAAAGAGCAGCTATAGATACTTTTGCACAAATAAAAAATTCTTTTCCCTGTTTATGAATGTCTTTGGGATAAAGATCTAATGTTATTGCTGGATCAAAGGACATGCATAGTTTTATAGCCATTCGGGCACAGCAAAACAAAACTTTTAATATTTCCATTTTAAAGATCAGTACAAATAACACTGTATATATAGATCAGTGGATAGAGTGTTGGGCTTGAAGCCAGGAAGCCTGTGATTCCAACTGTGCTTCAGAAACTTCCTGTGTGGCCCTGGGTAAGTCATTTAACTCCTTTCAATCTTATTTCCCTGTAATTTGGGGATAACAATAGGTCCTGTTTTACCAAGCTGCTGTGTGGATCAAATGAGGTAATACAGATAAACTGCTTTGCATGTTTCAAAGCAATATAAAAATGCTATTGGAACTTGTTGTTGTTGTGTGGACAAAGAGCTGGAAGGGTCATCAGAGGCACTCTAAGAAAACTTCCTCATTTTACAGGTAAGGAAACTGAGGACTCAGGAGTGTAGGAACCTGGCCAAGATAACACAGGTAGATCTAGGCTTAATCCTTGCATCCATACCACAGCTGTTGTAAATTTTTTAGTGTTCTCTTCTTTTGGTCATTTTTCTCCCTTTCCCTCCCTCCCTCCCTCCTTCCCTTCCTCTCCCTCACTCTCTGTCTCTCTATCTCCCTCCTTCTCTCTTTCTCTCTCTGTCTCCCTCCTTCTCTCTCTCTCCCTCCCTCCCTCTCTTTCTCTCTGTCTCCCTCCCTCTCTTTCTCTGTCTCCCTCCCTCTCTTTCTCTGTCTCCTTCCCTCTCCCTCTCCCTCCCTCTCTTTCTCGCCCTCTTTCTCTGTCTCTCTATCCCTCCTTCTCTCTCTCTCCCTCCCTCCCTCTCTTTCTCTCTGTCTCCCTCCCTCTCTTTCTCTCTGTCTCCCTCCCTCTCTTTCTCTCTGTCTCCCTCCCTCTCTTTCTCTGTCTCCTTCCCTCTCCCTCTCCCTCCCTCTCTTTCTCGCCCTCTTTCTCTGTCTCTCTATCCCTCCTTCTCTCTCTCTCCCTCCCTCCCTCTCTTTCTCTCTGTCTCTCTCCCTCTCTTTCTCTTTGTCTCCCTCCCTCTCTTTCTCTGTCTCCTTCCCTCTCCCTCTCCCTCCCTCTCTTTCTCACCCTCTTTCTCTGTGTCTCTCTATCCCTCCTTCTCTCTCTCTCTCCCTCTCTCCCTCCCTTCCTCAAATCCAGTATTTCATCTCTGTCTTTCTCTCAGTCTTTCTATCTCTCTCTCCCTCTCTCTCTGTCTCTTCCTCTCCCTCTCCCTCCCTTTCTCTCTCTCCCCCTCCCTCTTTTTCTCTCTCTTTCTCCCTCCCTCCCTTTCTGTCTCCTTCCCTCCCTTTCTGTCTCCTTCCCTCTCTTTCTCTCTCCCTTTCTCTGTCTCTCTCTGTGTCTCTCTATCCTTCTCTCTGTGTCTCTTCCTCTCTCTCTCTCTGTCTGTCTGTCTCTCTCTCTCATTCTGGCCATCTCACCCTCCCCCCACACACACTCTAAGACTCTATTTTTGTCCCATTCTTCTTTGCTCTTGAATATTTTGGACAGCTAGGATTTTGCTATCATGAATGGATCCCAATAAAACTGGAGGCTGCTAAGTGGTCCTGGTTGAGAATCAGGGAGACCTGAATTCAAATCCTTCCTCAGACATTTGCTAGTCATATGGCCTTGAAAAAGTCACTTTAGATTTCTCAACTGCAGTTGCTTCCACTGAAACATGGGGACAACCATAGAAGCTATCTCACAGGTCATTGGGAAGATCAAGTAATAGAATAATATTGGCAAAAACCTTCACAAACTTTAAGTGGCTACATACAAACTCTGATTGTTGCCACTATTAGTGCTGTTATTATTATTAATGGGGGAGACACGGCTGTACAATAGCACTTGTGAAAATGGCAGACGGCAAGTTGAGTACGAATCATCAGTTGTGATGGAAAGGAATAGGAATCGAAGCAGCCCCAGGGTATTAGAAGGGGGGAGCTCCCTGTCTCACCATACTCTGCTTGGAAAAGACCCCACATCTGCACTGTGGCAGCCAGTTTGGGGCATTACATTTCAGAAAGGATGTTGATAAATTGGAATACATTCACAAGGACAGCCACAAAGATGAGGGGATTAGAACATGTAGCATTGAGATTCTTTGAAAGAACCGAGTGTTGAGCCTGCGGAAGGGAATTTTTATGGGGTAGGGGAGATGATGGTTGTCTTCAAATACTTTCCTCTTCTACCTCCCTTGGCTCAAGAGGAGCTGAGTTACAGATAAATGCATTTTGATCCAACTGAAAGAAAAAAAGGACAATTGGAACTACATAGAAGTAGCCTAGGCTACCTACCCTGGGAATGAAGGAGTTTCTTATCACTGAAAGTCCTTTGAGCCAAGGCTAGACGTCCACTTGTTAGAGAAATCTAGAGAGAATTCACGGCCCAGCCCAGGACAGACCTCAATGACCTCTGAGCTACCTTTCACCTCTAAGAATTGACGATTCTAAGGTACTGTCCCTCTTAGGACGTTTGCATTTCAAGAGATGAATCTTAGAGATTTACTAAGAAACACCTTAGTAAGATCACAGGATTTAAGACTGCCAAGGAACTACAGAAATGATAAGACAAAACTGGGGACTTACTGGAGGTCACTCAAGTAGTAAAGAAAAGGCCAGGATTCACACTCATCTCTTCTGACTGCACAAAACCTAAATTTATTGACATCAAGAAGCAAAGCAATGAAAGCCATCAAAGACAGATATCTATGATGGATAATCAGGGTAGTATTTTTGGATATTGGGGAACATTTTAGGATCACAGATTTCCTTCAAATCAAATTATGGCATTTAAGTAGCTCTTTGTATCCTCTCTAGTCTTTTCACTAAAGTTATTCTCTTTTGGGGTCCCAGGTTTTTACACTATACAGAGAAAAATGTATTGTATACAGCTATGAGACAGTATACTTTGAAAGCACTCATTTTTAAGCAGGTCCTCTTCTAAGGTATTTCTAATTGCTTGTACTTGCTAGCATCCCAGAGAAGTTTTGTTGATAATAATTTCCTATCCTCTCAGAAGCTTAGAACATAAGGTGAGCAGCTATGGAGATGTCTTTGTTAAAATCAATCAAGAAAACAGAAAAAAAAAACATTTATTAAGCCACTACATGTCAATCGCTGTGGATAAAAACATAAAAAAAAAAAAATCCTTGCCCTATAGGAGGATCCATTCCATAATGGAAATCAATGTTCTACTGTACCCAATAAGATGATCAGACACTCTTAGAGCATGGGTGGGACCATGTCAACCATATGCCCAGCTAATCTGTCTTCCCTGCTGCTAGGGCCTTTTCTATAAGATTACTTCACAATTACGGTCTACATGTCATGTATGAATCCCGTTACCTGCATAATGGCTCATTCATTAGAATGTGAGGTCCTTGAGGGCAGGGACCATGTTTCTATCTTTCTTTGCTTCTCCATCATTTAGCATATGCCTGGTCCATAGTAAGTGTTTAATAAATGTTTGTTAGCTGACTGCCAAAATAACTCTTTTAGCTCTGGCTTCCATGGTGATTGAGTGAGGAAAGGGAAAGTCCCAGAGTGATAGTCTCCAGCTTGTTTTGTTGTTGATACTTTTTTAAAAAGGTGAACCCATGGAAATTCAATTGATTCTCTTATGAATAAGCTTCATAGAGACCTAAATTTGTCAAAATTCTGCTCTGTATAAGGGTTTTTGCAAAAAATGTTAATTATGTCTTTGATCTACGGGTACATTATCTTCAATTAAGCATTAATATATTGTGCATGGAATGACATTGTGTTATGCAAATGGTAAGACTCCTAGAATCCATTTCCTGATGCCAGGATTCTAAAGAGATCTGTGTAGGCAGTGAAATATTTATTTTCAAATTCATCTGTGTATATTTTCAAAATTGCTGCTCTTTAAATTTTCTTTGAAATATCTGACCTGCTGTTCATAAGTCATAAAATATAATCTCCCTTTTGTAGAACTCCAATTGGTAAATTATGTTTTTTTTAAAAAAATCAGATTGGCCACTTGCTGTTAGATGGTGGGTATTAAGGCCTAACACAGCCAGTAGTACCTTAAAGTAAAATTGTCCCAAGATGCCCTACAGACCAGCTCATCAGCCATGTTGAATTACTATAGCTGTGACTTCACCAATTAACACTCTTAAAATTCCAAACAGTAGTAATGGTTAGAGGCTTCCTTCTCTCTCTCTTTTTTCTTTTAAAGAAACATCACAAGCTAATGTGGTTAGGAGAAGCTTGGTAGCAATGACACAGATAGAAACAAGAATCCAGATTTCTTTTCCTGGCTCTATGTAAGTAATTTCACTTTTCCATTTCTCCGTTTCCCTACTTGCAAAATGAGCATAGCAGTGTCTGTTTATAAAGCACTTTGACACTGGCAACTGAAAGGTGCTGGATAAATGCAGACTCCAAATTTAAAATAACATGATTTAAGTTCCTGAATGAGGTATGCTCCTCAAACTCCTGGAAACCAGGTGTAACACCAAAAGACAAGCCAACTTCAACACTTATCTGAAAGTTATCCAAACTACTTGGGTTGGGAATCAGGCTAGAGATCTTGTGAGACTTACAGTATTTCCTGATTTGGGCTGGTCTGGAAATACCGTAAAAATGGGTACTGTGGTATTTTGGTCTACCCCAAACCAGAAGTGCAGAGGTACGCAGAGAGAAAAAATTTAGCTGCATGCTTTCAGTCCCACAATTTGATCCCAAAATAGATACCAATTCTGTTACCCAATATAAACCTAATCATCTGTACTTTTTAAGGGTGTTGAACACACTGGGTGCCTAATAGATGTTTGGTGAACTAAGGAATGTATTCATGTGAAACTTGAGTTCAGTAGAATGTTAAAAATGTTACTCAATATGCACTTGTTGGAGTTATCAAGCCTTGCAATGATACAGTATAGATTGTGCAGTCCTAGGAGAAGGAGTCAGAATACTAAAACAGATTCTATTCCATGCCTTTCAACACATATTTATGAAAGAGCTACTGGGTATATGTGAGGCACCATGATATAGTGAGGATAAGAACACAAAATGAAACAGTTCTTGCCTTCAAGGAACTTGCTTTCTATTGACATGTGGCTTGCTTTATTACTTCATATGATTCTAGATCAGATTTATTGTTTTGATGAATGGAAAATAATCTACCTCTTGCATCCTCAGAAGAGGGGAGGAGTACAGAGAAGAAAGAAATTAACACAATACTAGAACCAAAGCATCGGTTTAATCTAAAAACTGGAGGCAACCTTTGAGATCCCCTTATTCCTCATTTTACAAATGAGAAAAATGAAACCCTGGGAAGTTGGGACTTCCTTGTTAAAGGTAACATAGTTTGTTCTAATTCAGTTATTCTTGAATCTCCATGACCCCATGGACCATAGCACACCATGGGATTTTCTTGGCAAAGATACTGAAGTGATTTGCCATTTCCTTTTCCAGAAGATTAAGACAAAACAGAGGCTTACTGACTTGCCCAGGGTCACACATCTAGTAAGTGTCTGAGGCCAGATTTGAACTCATGTCTTCCTACCTCCATTCCCAGTGTTCTATCCACAGAGTCATTTAGCTACCTTAGCTACTTAGATTCAAACTTAGGTGTTTAGAATCAAAACAAAAACAAATAGGTTTAGAGATATACCTTGCTTATCTGGTTTTAAGAAATTCATCCTGTCTAAGGGGTCTCAGTTTCCTCATTTGAAAAATGAAGGGTTGGGGCCAGTCAATCTCTGAGATCCCTTCTAGCTCTAAGGTGTAGTATTTTATAAAATGGTGGCAAACAAACTCAACAATACACAGTATGTACCAGTTCCCAAATTGTAAAATCTCTTGATATGAATGGGTGTTGAAGCTAAGAATAATATATCAATACCATTTAGTGCTCTTTAAAAAAATAAAAGTATGAACATAGATTTTCGGCTATAAATGCCCTCCAAAGTTGTCTGATCAAACCCTTTCCTCTTTGATAAGGCGACTCAAGCTCAAAGAGGTCAACTGAGTTGCCAAAAGCTACCCAAGCAGTTAAATGACCGATAGGGCATTCAAATCTGGCCTCCCCAATTCCAAATCCGACACTCCTTCCACAGCCCTGCCAGTCTCACCACACCCAGGTGTTGCTCATCTTTTGCTTTATTAAAATCTCCATGGCAGAATCCGCTTGCCAGGTAAATCACTATAAAGTATCTAGTACATATGAGTACAAAGAAAATGAGACAATTGTCAAGGAAGGTCAATTTCGTTACCTAAGATCCTCGACAGTGTTCCTTTAAATGTCATCAATCAGGGCACTCTACTGCATGACTTGTAGTGCAGCTTTGTAAATTACAGCACAATCGCACATGACATGATCCAGTGTGCTGTAACGTTGCTCTAGTGACGTAACATGATAAAAGAGATTTCTCGGCTTGGCTATCTGCAGTACAGAGCCTGACAATATCCAGGAGATGTTCATTTTCAGAGTGGCACCCTTGGCTATTTAGAAGAATTTCACACAGCCTGAGATATCCCTAAGGAGAGCTTATTCTTGCCGAAGGATATTTGGCATTAGGTGGCTTCTTTTAAAATATGAATTTTAAACTTTTTTCAACTAGACAGACTAAATCCAGGATGTAGATTTTCCAATTAGGCTCCCTTTAAACATCTGTTGGTAGACTGCATTTAACATTAGTTATTTGAGCAAAGCACAATTTGATTAGGCTGTCTGAAACAGAGCCAAAGTCTGCAAAATAATAGCTCAATTAAATTTTGTTTTGCTTTCATTTGTCTTATACTTTCTTGAGTGTGATACAGTTGCATATAATCAAGTAAACCAATCCTTTTCAAAATGAGAGATTTAGATACATTTTTTCCATCTTCACTCAGAGTTGATTTAATAATCTAGTCCATCTTTGCTATGCTTCACTGAACTTCATCTTGACACAAAATAAATTTCTTTATTTTGCCTTCAGTCTATTTTAATATTCTATACTTACAATAAATTAAAGTTTTATTGCCATTAATATTATACCTTAAACAGATTAGCAAATTTCAAAAGGCAGGTGCCCAGCATCATGAACTTCGGCAATCATACTGGGATTGAGTGTATATTTTCACCTCGTACTTGATATGATTTTTTTTCACAAACCTGATGAAAGACACTGGCAAGACTGTCATCCACCATGGGACCTCCACATTTTGCTGGCTTCTAATCTGCCAATGCTCTGTCTCTTACCCTGAAACTACAATAGCTCCTCCAGGGAGCTATGCACATGAGCTTAACAGCTATTCCTGCTCCTGGGGGCTCCTCATTCCAATAAGCAGGACCAACACCTTTGGGGGGAAGGGGACAGGGAGATTATTAGAGAAAAGCACAATTTCAGTATTTCTGATTAGGGAATCATTTCCTAGTTGTTACAATTATAAAGAATTAACAAGTATGAAGTTCTGAGAAGGCACAATGAAGACAGGAGAGGTAAGAACAGACTTACTTCCTGGCTAGTGTGAATTTCTTTTACATAAAAAATAGCAAACTTTAATCTTTCAAGAACACATTATTTTCCCTTTGCAAATGTTCCCTCCACCGCTATTGATTGCACCTCTCCTCCAAGCGCCCCCTCTAAAAAATTACTTTTTGTTCACCTGGTGTCAGTCAGTCATTAAGCATTGATCAAGCTCCTATGTGCCAGGCACCCTTTGGTGCTGAGAATATAAAATACTCCCACCTCTCAAGGAACTTACATTCTATCAGGGGAGAATCTGTCTATCTATTTATCTGTGTATCTGTCTGTCTATCTTTCAGGGAAGACTACATATCTATTTATCTGTCCACCTGTTGTCTATCTATGCGCATATATGTGCATGAATGTATGTATATGTGTCTGTATGTCTGCATATATGCATGTGCATGCCTATATATAAATCAATGTAGATATAAGTAGATATAGATAGATATCTATATTTATACACACATATGTGTATATGTTTGTGTATCTATAAATACACATATATACACACAGCATTTAATAAATGCTTGTTGACAAACAGAATTAAAATTGGCCAACATTTATCAAGTAAGTGTTTAACATGTTCTAGGCACATGCTAGGTGGTGGAGATAAAGAGCCAAAAAATAAATAATCCTTATCTTCAGGGGCTACTGAAGAACTACAACATGTACCCAAAGCAGACTGGCACAGTGGTTACAGTGCTGAATGTGGAGTCAGGGAAACCTGGATTCAAATCTTACCTCTGATAATTACTAGCTATGAGACCATGGGCAAGTCATTCAACCTTTCTAAGAGGGAGTTGGTTTCACATGCCTCTTTCAGTACTAAATCTAAGATGCTACAACATATATAGATAATTAAAGATGATTATTTCTTTGATTAAACCCCTTCCACCTTATTCCCAAATTTCCCCTCTGTGGACTGTGCACACATTTTATATGAATATGCATTTAAGTATAGCAGTATATAAGTTTAGATGCATTTATATACAGGGTATATGCGAAGGAATCTGTGAGGGGGAGGCACTAGCAGTAGATTTCCTCTAGAAGGTAGGGTTTGATCTGAGTCTTGAAGGAAGCCAAAGACACCAAGAGGCAGAAGTGAAGAGACAGACCGTCCCTGGCATAGGTGAGAACTGGTATGAAGATCCAGAGACAAGAGATGAAAGATTTTGTTTGAGGAACTGCAAGTAGTTCTGTGCTGCTGGCTTGTACAATATTTGGAAATGAGTAAGTCAGAAATGTAAAGGTAGGAAGCAATTGGATTTTAAGAACTTTAAATGCCAAAGAAGTGAATTTTTATTTGATACTAGGGGCATTAGGGAGCCACCGGAGCTCAGTGAGGGGGACAGGACTGTTGATGCAGTGAGATTTTATGCTTCAGAAAAAACAAACAAACCAGACATTAGTCAGAGTTGAGGGAAGGTCAGTAAGACAGTCATCCAAGTTAGTACTACAACTACCAGGAGCATGGAGGCAGAATACAAAAGCATACACCCCGATACAGTGCTGAAACTAGAATTTTATAGGTTATTGATAACAGATAGATTAAAGGATCCTTTAAATTTTTTTTTGATTCTGTAATTAGTAAGTCTTACAATAACCTCACTGGACTCATTTGGCAACAGCTTCTCCTGTCGTGAGTAGAGATGAAATATTCAAAAGTATGCTACTTCTCATCCTGAAAGGGCAGGTATCCAGGCTACGAATGCATTTTTTTTTCATTTCCCCCTAAGGATCAGGAGAACATTACAAAGTGATGCATGATTCTGTATAATGTTTCATTAGCAAATAGTTACGAGCATATTTATCAGTCTTCATAGATAAAAATTATTTTGGAGAATCTCAAACTCTCTACAGATCACTAGTGGTTCACTAGAAGTCTACATTCAGATGACCTCTGAACTATTATTTCTAGAATAAATAACTCACTAATAATATGCTAGTACCTCAAAAGGTCTGTGATTTCAACCATACCACTCAATTTTCCATTAAAAGAGATCATAACGTGGTACGCTGGAATGCACCAAATTCGGAATCAGAAGACCTAGACTGAAATCCTGCCTTTGCCACTTAATGTCTATGTAATTTTGAGATAATAACGTCTCTGGGTCTCAGGTTCCTCATTAGGAAAAGAAGAAGTCTGGACTTACATGGACATCTGGTCTCTTCTTGAAAAACTCTAGTGAGGTCTCTGTGGGGAGACTCTGTGTGTCTCCCAAGGCAGTATGTTCTACTTTTGGACAGGTAATAATTAGAAAGGTTTTCCTTACATCAAATTTAATTTGCTTCTCTGTAACTTCTATCCACTGTCAGTCAAGTCAACAAGAATTTATGAAACACCTACTATGTGCCAGGAGCTGAGCTTAGCTGTAGGGGTACAAAGAAAGGTTAGAGCTCTTCCCTGTCCTAGAGGAGCTCTCTTTCTACCAGGAGACACAATAAATAAATAACTGTTAATACACAAAACAATGAAGAGTGGATAGAAGGAATCTCAGAGAGGAGGCAACAGAAGGGGGTGGCATCTGGATGGGTCAGATTTCACCTAGTCTTGAAGGAAGCCAAGAGGTGGAGATAAGAATGCCTTTCAAAATAGAGGATTCTTGTATCAAACTTCAGAGTACAGAAGGCATAAAGTGAAATCATAATTTAATGGGGGCGTTAATTTCTCTAAGAGGACTGAAAACAATATAGTTCAGGTACTTTTCTTTCTGAGGATCCAGCTTACCATGGGGGACAGAACTAGGGGAATATAAATGTAGGATTTAGACTTGATGTGGTTGGAAACACTGGACTACCGGAAGCTACTAAGCACCAATGTGATATAACGAAAACAGTGTTTAAGAAAGATTAGTCTGTTACCAAAACAAACAAAAACAAAAAAAAAATGGAATGCCTGGAAAAAGAAAATTCTGGAATCCAGGAGTATGGCTAAGACATTGTTTGGTTAAAAGAAAGGAAAAAAAGAAGTCAATGCATGACCAATATTAGGGTGGCAACAGAGAAGAAAGAATGGAGATGAATGGCATTTAAAAAGATAAATTTTATTGCTATATTTTATTTTTAAATCACTTAAATTTTCCCCTGTATCCCTCCTTTCAAGAGAACTTCCAGAGCCAGAAGTTGGGAAGGAAGGGTAATCAGTGAGGGAAAGTGAAAGACAGAGATGAGGCTAGTGTCACTGTATCTAAAGGAGAGGGGAGTTCAAAGAGGCAGCAGTGCACGCTATCCAAAGTCCCAGGAAGGTCAACGAGTTGATGATGGAGAAAAAGCCACTGGATTTAGCAACAGGATAACTTTTAGGAGAGGCATTTCAGGAGTAGTTGGAATGGAAACCAATTTCCAGGGGATGTATAAAGAAGGATGGGAAAAAACAAACATTCACATACCATTCACTTAAAAAGGTAAGAAAGAGGATAGCAGTTAGAGATGACAGCACGATCAAATACATCTTCTTAAAGTATCCACCTTTAATCTGTATTAACTGTGTATATGAGTACATAGTGGATTCTGCCTCCTTTCATATTTACCAAAAAAGCATAAGCAGAAAGTTGTCCAAATGGTTAAGAGCTGGCACACTTTATCCTATTGTGTATTGGAAGTTTTAAATCTTGCTACTTAAGTAGTTAAAACGGCTGTGACCAGAAAAAAAAATATGAAGAGGAGACAGGGCAGCAAGTCTAAAGTTCTTAAAAATGACTGGCAGTCAGCCTCTGTAATTTAGCAGGCAATCATTTAAAACTCAGAGATCCATAAGGGCAAGACTGATAAAATCCACCCATGTTCCAAAGGGGATAGGTTTGCTTTAAAAATTTAGAGAGCTCCTAAATATGACAACCATCTGATGTATTAAAATTATTCACAACCAAAAACAGACAGTCTGGAAATAGCTGGGATGACTTCATTTAGACAGAATTACCCAAATCTGTTTCTAATATACACAGTACACATAATAAATTTTTACAATATGACAAGGAAAACAAACTGAATAAAGGTTCCTGATCTTTTGTTACACAAGCATAGTATATCCATGATATGTTTATAATAGTTTGCCCATGATATCACAGCTCAGTAACAAAAGTCTGAGAAACACAAAAACAGTTACTAGGTATGACATCAGCTCACAACTACCGTAATTACACTGATACACATATTTCCCCCCAAAGTATACTTTTTCCAGACTGCTTCTCAGTTTCAATGGGAGCCTTTGGACAATTATTCTCAGAGTTGTTTGCTGTGTTTGAGTAATACTTTTCTTTCCTCTCCTTCTCAAGAGTCATTTCACTTTATAAAATGTATATTTCAATTACAAGTGCTATTTTTCAAAGGTACTCATAAACATTATGTCCAAATTAGGAAAGACAATGGTCTAGTTACTTAGTTGGGTTGGGGTAAAGAAACAGCTATCAGACATCCTAAGTCCAAACTGACTTGCTGCCTTTGATCTGTTTGTTCAGATACATATCTGTGTGCCTCAGTTTCTCACTTGAAAATGAAAGTATTATTTGTCTCATAATAATTAAGTTTTTTTTTTGCTAGAACCAGAAACTAAAATGGAAAATATGCTTGTTTCCTTTTCTTTTCTTCTTTAATGTTTCGGGGTTTTTTTGTGTTTTCTTCATTTATGTGCCTTGAAACCTGGATAAATCATGTGTATAGGAAAAAGGAGGATGCCTTATATTTACAGAAGGTAATTTTTAAAAGGATCAAACTTTTCAAGCATATCCCACATGTACCGCTTCAATCTCTCTGTTTTACTATCTCAGCTGGCTTTCCTGCCTGGGCATCATGCCAAGTGGACTGGACTACCCCTCATTGTCACTTCTGTTCTATGGTGCTTGCACCAACTGCTGTTATTCTAGGCTTCAGGAAATTTTCTAACCACTGGACAGGCTCCAGTGCTGTGCACTAATGAGTTGCAGATTGGAGGGCTCTACTGTGTGTGTGTGTGTGTGTGTGTGTGTGTGTATGTGTGTGCCATGGTTTGTGGGGGGGGGGGGGAGGAGAGAAGAAAAGTAGAAAAGAGAGGAAAAAAAATTAAAAAGTGAAAGAAAAAAGAAAAAGAATTGAAGAAAAATGAAATGCAAAAAAGAGAGAGAAAAAAACGGTAGTTAAAAATTCTGCCTACTCAAATTGACAAGAAACGTGACCTCTGTACTTTACCAGAAATTCCTGCAGACTTAGAAAATAAAGGAGTTTGCTTTTATCACACAGTATGAGGCTCATATGGAAAAAATGGAAAACACTGCATCACTTGACCTTAAGATGCCCCCTTTTCAACCACAGATGAATATTATGTATAAAAATTCTAAATCAACTTAAGATGTAAAGGGGGAAAAGGACTTCAATTTTCTATATTAGACCTGGTGGACATTATTTTAGTTCTTGAAATTATTTTGCAATAATAGCACATGAGAAAGACGAATCATTTCAGACCTTTTTTTTTTTTTTTTATCACTTTGGGAGTGATTATTTAGTCACTTTTTCATGGTGTTCACATCATGGCCTAGACTTTCCTTATGTTAGGAAACAGTGAGCAAACCTCACTTACCCAGGCTTGAAAGCTACCCAAGGTTGAGTCACAAATTATTTGCTTACATTAACAGAACATTAAAACCCATCTAAAACAACCCAAGGAACCATGGTCATCTTTGAACTGTGATTCACTCCTATGGGAAACCAAAGACCTTTCTCTCTCTTAAAGGCAAAGAACAGTTATATATGATGACATCATAGCCCATCAAAATGTAATCACTTCTCAGTGGATTCTAAACCAATAGACTTTTTGAGTAATGAAATTACATTTCAAATTTTTGCCACACTTAGTGCCGGGTACTTTTAAAACTCAATCCCATCACATCCTTGAACTGTCATCAACATTTTTTCGGACTATGTCAATAAAATTGATTGCTTGCAGTTCTGAATTCAGCTGTGCACATGGAAACAATACAATTCATTTTAATGTATTTTGAGGGGTGTTGGTGGGTAGGAACCTAAGCAAAACTATCCACAACATGGAGCAAAACCACAGAAGCAAATAGTGGATGTTCTGAACAATTCAGCATGCTGGAAACTGACAAAAAAAATCCCAACACAGAAGTCCTAGAACTGAGCCTCACTATTATACTGACAGATAGACTTTCTTGTCAGAAGTGAATGATGCTTTTGGAACATTAATACTTTCATTAAATTCTAACTCTCTACTGAAAATGCTCTATACTTCGGCTCAAAAGCATCTTGATGGGTTTGTAGTAATCATATATATATGAAGAACCTTAAGTACGCAGTTGTGGAGATGCCTCATGCCTACAACCAATCTGTTGCTTTTACAAGTTTAATCTAGGTATTAAGAATCTGATTGTGGAATCATGTTGACAGAACATCTTCAACCCAGCTGTACATCATATCAACCACTATGGGTGGTGACAGTCTCCCATGACTCTTAGAAATAGTACATACTTTTAACTCCCTAATCTGTAATACTACAAAATACTGCTCTCATTTTTTCCAAAGCACAAGTGGAATATCAGCAAGGGTCCGACAGTGTTAGTCCTAATTACCTTTTTTTTACTCTTGATCCTGTGGCTCTCATAATTAGTTACCTGGGGCTGCAATCCAATTTGAAGTGATGACAAGAAAGAGATCCATGAAGAAGTAATAAGTTAAATCCAATTTCAGCCTTCCTCTAATTAAATGCACATGGAACTAATGACTCAAACCCTACCATTTCAGTGATAATGGTAATTAGCGAGGTGGGAGTCTCTCTTTTTCAACACTGTAGGTGTAAACCTCGAAGTAAAATGGTAGGAGCCCTCTTAATTACATGTGTCATTTTGTCAGCAATTTACACATTTTTGACCAGTCAAGTATGTTTCATGTGTTTTATTTTTTGTATTCTCCCAACCCTTCACACAATGATAATCACATGCTTGTCCACGTTCTGATCCACAGAACCTCACCGGATCCCTTCAGACCGCAGCATCAGAAATTGCTTTGGCTGGGATCTACCTGACCGCTTTCAAGGCACACGGACAAATAGATGGTGAAGAAAGGAGAGAAGCAAGACAATTATCAAGATGGCCTGAAGTCTGGTGGCAGAAATAAGTGGGGCTGAATTTTCGAAACTGAAGTATATACTGAATTTAGATGGCAATGCCAAGAACAGTTGTGGTTGATGAAGAAAAAAGAGAAATGGCAGTGCCTGAGGATGGTTACAAAGATCAGAAAACATATAATACCTGACCTCATGCTGTTTACTATGACATTGGATAGTACTTCAATTAGATGAAATTCTTTTATGGGGGGGGGGGAGGCAGTAGCAATGGTGGCATGTGACTAGCAAGGCATAGAATCAGAGACTTAGAGATATAAAGTATCTTATGGGTCATCTAGTCCAATAACCTCATTTCAAATGTGGAAAAAAATCCAGAAAGACTAAATAAATTATCCGAAGTCACACAACTAGAAATTGGCAGAGTTGGGATTTGGACACAGTAACCTTGTCTCCAAGTTCAATCATTTTTCTATGGCACCAAGAAGCCACCTGACTACTTACGTCAAGGTAGATTAAAAAAATTAAAACAAAAATATCCCCCAAATCATTTGAGATTCTATTTATTTTCTTTTCTGAAACTTGTGTTTAGGGGTCTAGAATCCCTCAATGATGTGTGAGAATATTAATAACAACTAAAAGAGAGGAGAAGTTTTGATCCCTCAAAATAATTAAGCTGTCATGGTGTCTAGGCACAAAACTAGGATAAATCATGATTGTTGAAGGAATCAAATGATCCAAATCAAAAGTGTATAAAGGACTCTGTAAATCATAAAGTGTATGACATAACTGTCAGCTACCTACTAATGGATAACATTTATATATCCCTTTGAAGGTTGCAAAGTGCTTTATACATGTTGTCTCATTTGGGTTGCACGGTTTCCTTGTAATGCTATTATAATCCCCATTTTACAGATGGGGAAAGAAATAAAGGATAAGGTTAAGTGACTTGTCAATGATTATACAGGTAAGAAGTGTTGAAGGCAGAATCCAAGTTAGGTCTTTATGATGGGAGCAGGAAGGGAGTGAGGGAAGAAGGGGGGGGGGAGGGAGGGAGAAGAGAGGACATGATATTTGTGAAGAACTTACCAAGTGCCTGACACTGTGTAAAGTGATGGGGATACAGACATAAGCAAACAAGACAATTCTAGCCAAAGGCACTATATTGCAATGGAGGATGGCAATACAGAGTAGAGAGGAAAAGGGCAGTGTAATCCATTAGTGGAATGCCCGGAAAGCACTATGGGGATCTGTTTCCAGGCAAGATACAGTGAAACCTCACCCACTAGGGCCCAGAACTCCAGTTCACTAGGTGGCTCAACTGCTCTGAATAAAGCCATAGAAGAACTGGAATTAAGATCGTGTTAAACTTGGCATGCATCTTCAACACCAAGCACAATTAGGTACTGAGAAAAAGGAAGAGAATGAAACAATTTTGGCATTAAAAACAATTACTTCCTTAAAGTCGAAAACTTTCTTGCAAATTTCAGGTATCTGTATTTTTAAGTGGACATTTAAAAATACTAAAAATTCCCTTTTTACAGTTTCTTCTTTGGAAAGTTTTCCCATGTGAATAGTGCAGACATGATGCAAGACACTAAGATTCTAAGTGATATTAATTCAAAACAACCACCAAAAAACCAAAACCAAAAACCTAAGCCTACTGAAGACATACTCGATGTGACATCAAGAAAACACCAACTTATACTTTAGAGTTCTCTACTAAAACCACTCATTCAAAGAGCATTTGTTAAATCCCTAACATAAACCATAATGTGTTACTACAATCACTTTCAACTGGGCTGAAGCATAGACTGAAACAAATCTTCCCATCCTTCCACAAAACTGACCTACCTAAGGAATAATTCTAAACCTTGGGAATAAGAGGAAGGGGGACACTACTCAAATGAGATAATATTTGTAAAGTGCTTAGTGGAGTGCATGGCACATAGTAGGGCTTATATAAATTACATATTATATATGTATAATATAGAAGTTATAAATATATATAAATTACATAAATTTCTTCCCATTCCCTCAATCACAATTGGAATATATAATGTATAGAGTTGTGAACCTGGTGTCACACAAACTTGGGTTTCACTCCCACCTCAATTTCTAGGGCTGTCGAGACAAGTCCCTTAACCTCCTTGGGCCCCAAGTCCTCAACTGGAAGTAATAACAGTATTGGCCTCATAGCACTATTGTGAGAAACAAGAGAGATAACATACATGGAATCCTTGGAAAACCAAAAGAATTCTCTAAATGTTAGTTCTTATTACGATGCTGTCCTTTGTAGACTCTGGAGCTATGGTTAGCCAGGTGTCCAACTTTCAGTGGAGAGCAACACACAAGGTTTACTTTCTTTTCTAAGTTTCTTTTCTGCCAGAATATACATAGACTTATACTTTCTTAGAAGAAAAGGTGTCATTTGATTGGCTTTCAATTTATATATTCATGCCAACAACTAAAATGCCTAAAGACTAAAATGAATTACTACTCAAAAACTGTGGTCAAAGTTCCAAATTTTAATCAATAAAATTGCTCATCTACTCCCAAATTAATCTTTAGCCAGTGAAGTTACATATTTTCAGAGCTATAAACACACCTGCAGGGTTAAACATTCATTTCACCAGGTCAAGAAATCTTCAAAAGTATATAAACACTTAAGAGAGTAGTTTGAACATTTTTTGCTCACATAAATTTTGTTATACAATAAAACATTGACAATTCAGTCTATGTTAATTTGAAAGCTGTGATAATTCACACAAGGTAAATTGAAATCAGATTTTTAATGCTTATTATTTTTAAGACTTTGCTGGGTTAGTTAATAAGTGCAAACAAAACTGCAGAGAGGAAAAGTTTATTTTGTTTAAGAGAACAGATAGCTTTCATGCGCTTGAGAATCACATTTTACTTAACTTTTTATTAAATTGATTATAAATCATTCATCTTCGTGTCTGTACTGAACATTGCTTTGTTAACCTATATAGTGTTTGTATATACACTGAAAAATATCAAAATTGTTTTTAAGAATCACTTCCATAATTCAGACATGTCGGCCTTTAGACAGGACCTCTCCCTTTGTCTGAATTAATAAAGTTTTGCTACATTTTTATGGTCTCTATTGAATAACCAATTCTAATACCAGTTTCTAATTTCTAATTTCTTTTATTTGTATCATCAGACTATGAAACTAAGGGCCTCTGCCAATCATAAAGCAAAAAAGTGAGAGATATGCTTAAAATGTGAGTGAGTATATTTGGAGATTTTTAAAAAGCGATCAGTTATCATTGGATCAAATCCTCTCCACTGTCAAATCTTCTTCAATGCTAAAATCTCAAAGTTGCTAAAATAGATCCTTGACTGTAGTTATAAAGGCTAAGAGAAGCAGTGGATAAACAGCACTAACACCTTGGTAGGATTTTGCTTTCATTTAAACGCTAGTCATTCTATGATGCCCCATCCAGGACACAGGATGACATCTTTAAACATTAAAGCTAGTTCATCACTGAATGACAAAGAATTGAAGTACAATTTTATAACAAGGTGATAACATGTTAGCTGGGTCACTCAAGAACTCTGTAATTTTACCCCCATCTGTTTATGCCAGGTCAGCTTACCTGATGAAGCTTACTTAATTAGACAGAATGAGACTGGATAACTGAAAAGTCGTTTAGGTATCCTCTGTACTGGACATAAATGCCTTATGTAACCAATGCACTCAGCAATTCTTCCAAACCAGTTTAAACTCCCTGTTTGTCAACTACTGAACTCAGTGGGGTGGAAAGAGCTTTAAAACATCTTATTGGTAGAACCAACATTCAAAATTACCTACCTCTGTCCCTACCTGGTATTTTATACAAGTGGTTAAGTTGACTTAGATACTACCCTTGCCAAGTAGGAAAAGAAAAGTAGAATGCCCAGTACCTTGTTCGTGGTGAATATTAGCTAAAAGCCTTATAATAGTTGACAGGAAAAATACAATTTTATATATATCCTTAAGGAAACACAGATCCACACAGACACACACCCAACATATTTTACCTTCAAAAGAACTCAGTCTTTAAAAAGTTATCTAGAAATTCCAAAAAAAAAGGAATTTTAAAGTAAGATTAAGTATTTTTTTTTAAATCTCCAAATGGTCTTCAATATTTAGGGCAACTGTGATCGGACACATTAATGTGTGTATGTGTATGTATATGTGTATATATTTCTTGACTATGTTTTTTGCAACTTACTAGTTTCCTCCCACTACCATAATACAATGTCATTTCTCCAGTGCACTTGGGGCCTGCTATATTCAGGAGAACTCAGAGTATTTTTAAGGCAGCGAAATCTCCGGGAGTGAGGAAAAAAGAATGGGCAGTCATTTGAATCAGTGAGTGACAGGCCAGGCTAGCTCTCTGTATACATTAATAAATTAGAATTTTAATTGTGTCTCTGACTGCAGGAGATGCATGAGGACTTCAACATGTACCAACAATTGACTATGTTATGGAATCTGCGATGCGGCCTTCACTGTTGACCTCTGAAACACAATTCCCAGTCTGACTACGGAAACTGTTCAGTTTGATCCTTTCAACTTATTTGAATCCTGACAAATAGGCTCACAGCTGAAAGGTCAACACAGTCATATTTCATCCTCCGGGGCTATTCTTAAGACATCTGCACAACAAAGCACTTCTCTTAGTACCTGACACTGGCCCTTCCTGGCACAATACCTCATTAAAAATGTCCCCAGTGTTAGAGTACGTTAAAAGGCATATGGAGCGGCAAGAGTTTACCAAATAAATGTTTTTGGAAATGTTAATAAACAATACGTGTTGTGACTTGGTGCTTCCGATAAAATGTCACTGTAACACTGATAAACTCCTGAAAGATAGTTGCTTTCTCAACTTCAGAAAAAGGAATAAATGTATCCCTAGGAAAGGTTTTGCATTCCTTTCCAAGTTCCCAAGAGGATAATTCTGAGATGTGGATTTCTCTACTCTGACCAGTCGAAGTCAACTATATGGAGTTGTCACAGATCGAGTTCAGAATGGAATTTCACATTCTGAAACAAATTCATTCCATTTATTCTAACCTGTAGGTGCATTCTCAAATTCTCGCTCAGACGAGTCTCAAATTTTGGGGGATCCCTGAATTACCAGTTCAGAGCTTAGAGGTCAGCTAGTCAGATAGCAGAATCACAGACAGGAAGAGGAGGTCCAAAGATGACCAATGACTCAGCCAAAGTCACGCAGGTATTAAGGGAATTATGATTTGAACATGTCCTCAAATTCTAAATCTTGCTTTATTTTCAATGCAATGCCTATACAGAGTAAGCCCTACCACATCATCCAATCATTCATCTATCCATCTAGCTACATAAACATCAATCTATCATATCTATCTATCTATCTATTTATTATTTTTCTTTCTCCTTAGATGCTATCAGCTGAAATATATTCTAAACACCTAATGCTCACTAAATCCTGGGCACTGGGATGACTTTCCAAATGTTATCTTGTCTTAGCAGATTAGTACAAATAAATAATTTTCTGAAGTGGTCACATTTTTTAAATTCACACTGTGTATTCTATTAGGTTAGAATTTTACGTAATTATAACTTCTAAGAGAGTGATTTTTGAATATATGTGGCCACTTTTGGGTATTCTATAATCTCACTAATCAACTTTTTGTTCCTAAAGAATTCCAAGAAAAAGTTCTTATTTACCTCCAAGTATTTTGGGGGGCCCTGAATTGCAGCTACAGAGGAAATTTAGCCTACTTCTGCATGCAAATAGTTCTTGGCTTCATAAAATTAACCTCCAAAAATATCCAAGGCAACCAGTAAGGATAACAGGCATGAATTATAGGCAAATCATAATGGTAATGTGTTGTAAAGGCACTATGTCCTCTTTCTTCATCCTCAACCATTTAGAAATGATATTTCCTTGTTTGTCTGACAAGAAAAGAAGGACTCTAGAAGGGTGTGGCAGGAAGAACATTGGCCTTAGAAGCCGAAGACCCAGGTTCAAGTGTCAGCTCCAAACTTACTAGGCAAAGGACTGTGAACATGCTATTGAATGTCCTAAAGCCTCAGTTTCTAGTTCTGTAAAATGAGTACAATAGCATGAGCCCTGCCCACATCTCATAGGTTTGTTATTAGGATGCTTTAGAAATATTCAAGTGCTATGCCTCTTATGTGACTAGCTCCATGATTTCAGATGTATGTGTACTTCCCAGGTGTGGAAACATCTTCTAACAAGGCAGGTAAGCACCTTCTTTGCAACTCTGTGAAGTTAAAGAATTGCCCAGAGCACTGAAAGATTAAGTAATTTGCTCAGAGTCATCTAGCCAGCACATGTCAGAGGAAGAACTTTAAATCCAAATCCTCCTGACATCCAGGCCAGCTCTCTATTCAATACCACAAAGTGCCTTCATTTTGTTTAAAAAAAAAAATGATCAAACCTGCAAAACAGTGAGTGAGCTCTCCTTGATCAATGCCTACCACTTCCTAATCCTTGTTTAAAACCAGAATCATCTGCTGAATCTTTTCTTCACACTTCAGAACTACTTTTAGATTCCATGGATCATAAAGGAGATACTGTCCCAAGAAGAAAGCTTCACATTCTGGGATAGGCATAACTTCATTGATTTGGGAGAAAAACACTAAGAGAAATTCTAGTGCAGAATTTCTTCCATAACTGGAAGATCATCACACAATGGCTGTTGGAATTTTTCATTTGCAACTGATGATAAACGACCAATAAGAAAACATCAGGTGTCTTACATTGGGACGCCCAGCCTATGACAGAATGCTCAGGGTCCCTGCCTCTCCCTCTTTTTTTACCTGAAGGGCTGGCTGTTTGTCATTCCTCTTGGGGGACTTTAATCCACTAACTTGTTGCTGTTGTAGAAGAAGCTGTCTTGCCACCTGAAGAGCCTGGAAGGAAAGAAGGAAGGAAAACTTTGGCTTAGCACAGCACTCTGGGATGCTATTTCCCCAAATTCCTGTAAGTTGGCCTCAAGAGTGGATCCCGATTTTGACATGGCAAGGACTAGGCTGAAGTACGCAAGACTTCTTCCCAGAATGATTCAATCCCTTTTCCAGATTTTGTTGACTTTGGTCAACTTGTCAGAGTTTAAAAGGCACAAAAATCCATTTACTCAGATCTTTGCTGTAATCTACTGTGTAATAATAAAATAGTAATAATAACTAGAATTTATGCAGTGCTTTAAGGATTGGTATTTCATTTGAATCTTACAACAACCCTGAGAAGTAGGTTCTGTCATTAACCTCATTTTGCAGGTGAGGGAAGTCAAATGACTTATCCAGGATCACAAAACCAGTAAGTGAATGAGTCAGAAATTCAATGAAGGTCTTCCAGTCTGCCTAGGTCTTTATGAGTTTTGCCTCACTCTGTGGTGATATTGACAGGAGATGCCAAGAACAACTGAGAGAAAGAAAATAAATAACTAGTTTTACAGATGGGACTATCTCCTTCACTATTATATGCTTCCATTTAGGTGAATCACAATGTTTCACCTTACTTGAATTCTCATTATAGTTGGAATATAAATAAAGGATATTCCTTTGAGTCAGCCCATTCTGAATAAAAGGACTTTCTGATTTGGGGACAGAAACAGATGTATCATAGGAAAGATGTGGGTAGTTCATGGAAAATGGGAAATCAATGAATGTCTAGCTAGATATTTTCTTTTCCTTGCCATCTATTGAAAGGGAATGATGCAAAATGATTATTTCAAAAGTTGAGTGTTTATCCTTCTTTCAGCAGCAAGTCAAGCTATTGAACATAGGAAAGGTAGAACATAATGAGGAACTAACCATATTAGGAATCAGACAAACTCAATCTACTCATCAGAGATGCCGAAATAAGCAAACAGAAATGGGAATATTCATGAAACACCCATCAAGTCTAGACTTCCAAAGAGTCAATCAAGGGCTTGCCCAGATCTGTGTGGGTGTCCCCCAACATATCTAAAACAAAAATTCCTAATAAGGAATTGTGATTTTTTTTCCTTTGAAGAATACATGAGAAGAGTCAGAAATACCTGTATGATAATTAAGGCTATGACATTTTAAATAGAGAATGAAAGTTCACAAAAGATTCTGACTGCAATTCACTTGAAAGAATAATATTTTTCTGAGTCAAATCATCCAGGAGCCAAGAAATTATACCCAGAGGAAGAAAAAACTCAAAACAGAGCTATGATCTCATTGATGCACATTTTCTCTCCAAAGATGCTGAGACAAACAATAACTCATCCATGCCATGTTCTCCATGTTCTCCTGTAAGTTCACAACAGAGTAGCCTAGCCAACCAGCTGCCTTCTTTCCTTGCTTTCTGTTGACATCAAGGGGATGTTACTGGAGAACATAGAGTATGATTGGCCCTCTCATGTGTCATGTGACCTGCCCATTCTCTTTTTTACATTATATATAATTATTTCATGGCCTATTCTTTTCCCAAATAATTTTCCATCCTCCTCCCCCAGGAGAGCCTAACATGCAAAGTAATTCCATTAGGAATATAGAAGAAATTGTACCTATTGAACTCAAACCAAACCACCAACTGACTTGGTAAATTCAATTGGAAAAAAATGGGTTAAATCAGCTTGTTGACTGACCTGACCAGCAGACTAGCACACATGCGTGGATGCTTGTCTGAACTGGCCAGTCATAGGACTTTAAAAAGTCACACTGATAGACGCTGCCGCTCTGGTAGTCATCATCCACTTGAGAAAGTGGGTATCATTATTTGGTGTGCAAAATCTTGAGGCTATCAGAGGTGAGAAAGGGCTATAAGAAGAGATACAGTTAGAATGGGAGAATGCTTCATGATCCACATGTACTTCGTCCAAAGAAAGGGAAAAGATACGTATGGAGTGGTCAGAAAAAATTATGTCCAGTTTGAGGGATCTGATGATATGGGCCCAACAAGAAACACACCCGCTAACCTATGGCCAGGATCTTCAGCTAGGCCTTGTCACTGGAGTGCTAAAGCCAAGGACATTGTAAGTTCTAGTATAAGGTTCAGTGCAGGCTTCCTTTTGGAAAAATAGGAAAGAAAAAGAAGACAGAAAACAATGAGAATGGGGAACAAGGAAGAAGGTTATGGGAAGGAAATCACCCACTCGACCATCCCCCCTCCCCCACCCCCCCACAACCTTTTGTCCCACGAAGGCCTACTGCCTACTGCACTCACCACAACCAGCCCTTCAGATGGAATGGACAGTCTAGCTCGATTGTGAAGAAAGAAACATGTTGGAGACTGTCTGCCTGCAAGAGCCTAAAGAAAAAGGCTGTCTGAGAGGGACATCTGGAAGCCGGGACGCCTGGGAGAGTTGCCTGAGACTCAAGCCTGCTGTCTCACTGGAGGATTCACCATAGCTGGACTTAGGGTTTCCTGGTCTCCTTGGAGACGTTCAGTACATGCGTAGGTGTAAAAGTGGGCAGACTGAAGATTTCATTTATATCATATAAGAAAAATAGTCCCTTTGCAAGGTGCCTGCAGGAGCAAAAGTCTTTGCTGCTACTCTAAATGTATCCTGAGCTATTTATCTGGAAGGGTTTATGGCTTTTTCATTTAAGAAATGGAAGTGTTATAAATTTCAAACATGAAATTTAGAATTCTCAAATCAATAAACTGAGTCTGGCTACTAGTTAGAAAGGTAAGAAGTAACTGTAAGTGATAGTGGTTAGGTGGGCCAAAGTCATATTTAGAGAAAAGAGAAAACAAAAAGCTAAATATATTTGCAATCCTCTGGTATAATGGGAAAAGTCTCATTTTGGGATTAGAAAATCTCACTCCAAGTCCTGATTTTCATACCTGCTTTCTCCTTGACCATGGGCTGAATCATTTATCTCAATGATATCAATGAGATCAAAATCTCAATTTTCTCATCTGTAAAAGAAGGGTATTAATTTTGTCCCAGAGTTATGAAATGTAAGGACTTCTTGCACACTCAAACACTGCAGAAATGTGCTGTCATTTTCAAATTCACACTGTAGTGCCCCATGTAAAAAGAGCTCACTACATGCACCAAAAGAAATAAAAAGGTCCCTTTCTAGCTAGCAAGCTTCCAGTCTTTCTTCAATTATTCTATAGTGTTGAATGTGACTTGGTATGTGTCAAATCACATTCATGGCCAATGGAGGCTCCATTGTCAATATGTGGTAGTGTTCTCTACTCGTTACTTAATGAAAGGAAGATACAGAATTAAAACAAAAAATACATATCAAGCACTTGGCGGCAATAAAAATGGTGAGAGTGGAAGTAAAAGAAATAACATTACGTGCTAATGAGACCTTGATTTGTAGCCCAGAAAGGAGGAAGAGAGGAAGGAAACAGGTATTACTGCACACTTACTCTGTACCAAACACTGTGTTAAACATTGAAGATTAAAAGTTTAAGTAAAAAGAAAATGGTCTACTATGGCCTCAAAGAGCTGAAATTCTACCATGGAAAGCCAACAAACAAAAGGAAGCTGGAATGGGATGGGGGGGTGGTGGTAATATGAAGGTGTCCAACAGAGGAAAATGATTTTGAAATCCAAAATAAGAGAAACAAGGCCAGGAGAATATAGGCAGATTAATCTGGGTCCCTTTAACAAAACGGAGGGTTCCAAGAGGAATTCACCAAGGGGAGAAAGGTAGCATGGTAGACCTTGTGTAGGGATATTCCAGGGTACAAAGGTCTCCGGGTGGTAGGATGTTCCTGGATGAAAAGGCCCCAGGCACTGAGGGAAGCTGCAGGGTTAAGAGGGTAGTCAAAGAATGGTTTTGAAGTCCAGAAAGTCAGAACAGGGTCAAGAGGTAAATAAATATAATAGGATTAGCAAGAAGGGGAATAAATGTGAAAGACATTGGAAGGTCCTGGAGAGATTGAAACAACAGAGCAATAAACTGGGTAAAAGAGATGAAAGAGTGAAAAACAGCCACAAAGTTTTAGCCATGAACAACCAAGGGAACTGCAGTAACAGTGATTAAAACAGAGGAGGCCGAAGGAGGAGTCAGATTGGGCAGAAAGACTATGCTAAATTTTAGATATGTCAAGTCTGTGGTGCCAGAGAGACATCGAGGAAGAGAGGTCTTTTTGACGGGTGAAGACGAAGGTCTAGAGCTCCAGACAAATTAAGGCTAAAGCTACACATCAATGAGAATAAGATTCCATGTCAAATAATGAGCCATAGTATCTTATAGCCTGGATAATTATCATAACATTCCAATCACATCTCTCCCTATAAGAACTCTTGGCTCAGACAAAATCTGAAGAACGTGGAGAGAACTAGGACAGCTCTAGTCACATCACTGAAGACAGAACCATGGAATAATATTTATTCCAATAAATATTTACAATTACAAATTTATAATTACAAATTACAATTTACAAATATTAAGTATACATGAAGATAGAAAGACAAAAGGGGAAAATAAAGACTCTGCCTTTAAGAAATGTACATCAATCAGAGAATTCTCAAGTTGGAAGGATCCTTAAAAAGGCCTCATTCTACAGATGGGGAAAGTGAGGCCCAGAGAGGCTAAGATCACAGAATGAATATATCACATGATGAATTACTAAGACTGAAGAAAGCAGACTACAAGTCTCCTTACTCCTTGTCCACTTATCTCTTCACTACAGGATGCAAAATTCATCAACAAAATAACTATATCACTAACTAGTTGTGGTAACAAAAATATATTTATAAAAACAGAATTGCCTAAAATTGTTCTGAGATCCAGGAATTAACAAATTCAGGATGTATACCAGAATGTAAAGCATTACTCTCATCAGTAAATCACCCAATTTCATTAATAACCGTCTTCCTGAACGTAAGTACCTTAGGTGGCTCAAAAAGCAAATATGCTACAAGCACAAATCTATGTGAATTACGGAATCTAATCTAGAGAAATGTACAACCAACCAACCAATCACTGGGGAGTATGAGGTAGCGAAAACCACACTGGACTTGTCCTCAGACAGAGGTCTACCTATGCCATTTACTAGCTCTATAACCTTCTAAACATTGTTTAACTGCTATAAGCCACAATTTCTTTATATAACATGCTGATATAAAGCACTGTTGTTGGGAAGAATTGAGAAAACAGAAATGATGAAGCTATTTTGTAAACTGTTAAGTACTATGTAAACTATAAAGCACAATACGAAATCACCGCAGATTTGTGGTAAGAGTTATAAAGCTCCGTTAATTTGAAGCAAACACATACCATACAGATAGAATTTAAAGTTGGAAAGGCCCTTGGTGGAGATCAATTCCAACTCATACTTAAAAGCAATCCTCATTATAACAAATAGAATAGGTGGTCATCCAGCCTCTGTTTGCTTCAGTGATGAAGCCACCACCTGAGAAAGATCTTGAGAGTCATAGTGATCAAGAGGGTCACGCGATCCCAGATCTAGGAAGGTGTTCAAAAGGTGTTTCTAGTCTACTCCCTCAATTTACAGATGAGGAAACTGAAGTCTGGGGCACTTAGGTCACTCAAGTGATGTCAAAAATAGGATTTGAACACAGGTTCTTTGATTTGAAAACTAGTGCTCTTTCTACTCCACCAGATGGTAAAATGCTATTTATTTACTTTTTTCCCAAGGTATATATGCTGTAGTTAAGAAAAAGGAACATAAATCTTTTTTGTATCCAAAGAAGCTAAGCTTGAAAAAGGAGTAGAAAACAAGATTGCCTTTATTAAAAGATTACAAACTTCAGAGTGGGAAGAGGCCATTTAGGGTAGTTTCATTACTCTAAAGATGATAAAACAGGGGCTCAGAGAGGTTAAATGTCTTGTCTAAGGTCACACAGGAAACAACAGAACTAGGATATGAAGCACATGTCCTCTGACTCCAAATCACTACTGTGATGAGTAGCATAACACTTTGTATTGCTACCTTAAATAACAGGTATTTAAATAGAAAATAATTTATATTTTTAACATAAAATTACAAGATTAAAATTAAAATAACAAGATATTTAAAAATAACAAGATATTTAGTTGTACCAAAAAGGCAGGTTGCTTAGTGCATATTTCACATAAATGAATAATTTCATCATTTGCCAATTGTTGCATCTAAAATAAAAATAGAAGTTACTGTATATTTCCTATCTATCTGAACAGGAAAATAGATGCTTCATTTTTTTCCATCAGAGCCACATGATCAGGTCTTTAAATGATCATTTCAACTGTTTGGTTTCTTAGATAAAGAAAAAATAAATTCTTTCAAACTTAAAATTTTAATAGGAAAGATATATTCCTTGATTTGCTAATGGATAAGGAATATATATGTGTGTATATTATATCCAGTGCATAATAAATATAAAATATTATATATAATATATTACATATATTTTATATATATGTTATATGGTTCAAACTTTGAAGACCTTTTAACTCTCTTAGAGAAAGCTTTCTTGGCCAGGACTGATGCAACATTTCATTTATAAGAGATGTGTCAAATATTTGCTAGTAAGGAGACCTGAGGGAATCAAGGAATCTTATTTATTTTTCTAAAGGTCTATGATAAATTATGATAAACATGTACCATGTCAACACTTTTTTTTTTGGCTCAACACCTGTTTAAAATGATGGGCCTTAGCAAAATAGTAGGTAATTAATAGTTCAGACTCTAAAAATTAAATGTATTCAAGTGCTCATGGCTAGGTCATACCAATAACTTAAAAATGACAGTACTGACAAAATTGATTTACAGATGTTATTATAACAATCAAATTACCAAGAAGATATCTTACATAACCAGACAAAATAATGACAAAATTCATTTGAAAAAGATCTAGAAGAGAGATAATGAAAACAATCACGTAGGAATGAAAAAGAACTATTCCTTCCAGACCTAACATTATAGTATAAAACAACAATTATAAAAAAAAAATTACTACTGGTTAAACAGTGACAAAGTAGAATGAGTAAATGAGCAAGAAACAGAAATAATTGAATCCAATTATCCAGTGTTTAATATACATAAATTATCTAAGAAACAGCTCTTTATGTGACAACAAAAGTTGATAAAACTCGAAAGCAGGATGGCAGAAATTAGTATTAGAAGAATATCTTACACCATATACCACAATCAACTCAAATTAATATGTTATCTGAATATTAAAACTCATACCATAAAACAATTAGAAGAGGGTCAGACTGGGTACCTTTTACAGCTATGCCTATGGGGTGAATTTTTAACCAAATGATAGAGGCAATTACAAATAATAAAATAGATAATTTCAATTACATGAAACAGGAAGAACGCTGAATGAACAAATTTAATTAAAGTAGCATAAGAAGACAAGTGATTGACTAGGTAAAAAATATTTTTCCTTTGTATCATATACCTCTGATAAGGATTTGATATGCAAAATAAATAAGCAAGGAACAAAAATATATATGATAAAATGACATTTCCCAATAAACAGTCAAATGATATGAAATAATAGTTCTCAAAAGAATGTCAAACTACTGTCAACTATATGAATGTGCCAAGTCACTAATAATAAGAGAAACATAAGTCAAAATTCTCAGATCTTAACTCAAACTTAACAAATTCTCAAAGATAATAAATGAAGGGAATGGGAATAGTTCATACTAGACAGATTATCGAAAGGAAAGTACAAAATGCATCATTGGTAGGGCTATGAATTGGTCCAGCTACTCTGAAAAAAAAAAATTGGCATTATGAGGTAACTAAAACATCCACATCTTTTGACCTAGAGAGCCCAATGCAAGGAACACACCCCCAGGAAGAAAATGACAAAAAATAATCCCTTACATAACCACAATTTTCTATCAGTCCTTTTTATAATAGCAAAGATTTGTAAACAAAGTCCATGTCCATTAAGAAGGTAATGTCCAAACAATCTGGTACATGGATGTAATGTAATGTATTCCTCTAAAACAGGATGACTATGATGAAGATGGAGAAGTATGGGAATCTTTAGTATCAACTGATATAAAGTGAAGATGAAAAAAAATTACAAAATGACTACAGCAATGAAAATGGGAAAAAATTCCAATAGAAAAAATAAAACTGAATATTGTGAAATTATAACTAACAAATCTGACAAAGCACCTTCCCCCCTTCTCTACAGGAGTAGGAGAATGACTACACATAACATCAGGTTTTTTTCTATATGTTGGTTAGTTTGGCTAAACAGTTTTTTCCTCCTTTTGTTCTATCTTTGTCATAAGGCATAACTGAAAATTTTGGTTTAAAGAAGAGCAGGATGTATTGAGAAAGGTAGATCATAAAAATGTAAAAAATATCAATAAATCTTATTTCTTAAAAAATGAGTACAGACTATGCTGCCCATCTATCAGCTCTCTCTGAAGCTGAACTCAATTTGATTCTTCTGAAAAGTAATTTATGCTATTTGTATAACACATACTTATTCTTTTGTTTTTCTAGCAAAGATTATTTTCTGATAACCAAGATTGTTCTCAAATTTCCGTCCTAAGAGAAGTGTTCTCTCAGAGGTAATTTGTAACACTGAGTAGAGAAGGACCAATAAAATATGTGTCTAATGTGTAGCAGGTCCCTTATTATTAGAGAGTTGAGAAAAATAGTTCTTGCAAGTCTGCCCTGGTAGTTGTCACATTTTCAGAATAAAAGCAAGTCTGAGTCATTCATTCACCCTTCCTCTAATTTCTTTTTCAGAGGCTCTCCCCAACTCTCAAGATCAAACTTGCTTCTAATAGAATTCCAAGGGCTAATCAACAGTCATTGTGTATATGGGGGTAGGAGGAAAAGCTAGTAAAAAAGGAGGGAAGATAGAAAGCTAAATAGTAAAGGAGTTTCGTTCCTTTCTTTATTTCTTATACTTTACATCAAGTCTATCTGGTCTACATTTTTTTTTAAAGAAAAAGAACCAAATCAATTTATCGAAGTTAGTTCAACCCCAGTAACCAGCTACCACCATAACATCAGCACTCATCACTGAACATGATTTGACAACATCTCTGTAGAAAGAAATAGGACTGAGCTGGCATAGAAACTCATCACTCCAGGTCTTAGGATCAGAATTTTAAAACTATGACAACAGCAAAACCCAGTAACGGATAGAACTGGGTAAGTACTTAAAGAGAAATAGGAGTAATTCCCCTAACAAAAGCCAGGTAGCCCTCTGAATTTATTGTGAATAAATACAAATCAGTATAAATCCTTACCAGTAAGCTTTGGAATAGCAGGCCAATCAACCCAATCTGGTTCACTGTGGTCTGTTCGATAGACAAACATCCCAGCATGAGACACAAATGCCCCCAATGTCTATAAAACTAGTATACATATAAAACCGCAGGAACATATTCTTCTTATGAAATTCCAAGATATGTCAATTCCGATGTGTAAAGGCCAACCAAATAACATAGGAGGGTATTTCATCTCTTTGGCCTATCCACTTCTTTCTTGATCCACTTTTGGAGACTGCCAATAAGAATGTCAACAGTTGCCACTGATCGTAGACTACTGCCTCATTCACTTTGCTTGATCCACAAAGCATCCAGGAGACAGCAAAACCTTTAGGTCAACAGGAATATTAGATCTGAACCGGTGACCTAGAAGGTAAATGCTGTATGCGCTACCATCAGTCTTCAAGGTTTGACAGATAACTGAAGAAAATGTCCTACATTTTAGGGGCATTCAATAATAACTGACATTAAGGGAGGGTATTTCATATAAGGATCCTAAAGCAGTTGGCAGTCTTTTCAAGCTACTTTTAAATGTAGTATCTATATAGATAAGTTGATAAGTGAGGCTGGTGACCAGCACAGCCCTACCTCACTCAAAACAAAGTCAAGCACAAATCATGTCATTATTTCTCTGATGGCATGGTCTTCTTTGGCAACGAAGGATGAACCCACACACACATTCCCCACCTATCCACATCAATGTAATGCTAAGACTTAAAACTGAAATCAAAGGGACAGTAAATGGAAAAGTTAAATTCCTTATCGTCATCGTAGTCCTTTGCGCATATGACAACTTTTCTGGTGGTAATTACTTCACTAGGTATGTGGGTGTGGCTGAGAGGACAATGTCTGATAAAGAATTATTTTCATGAAAAAATATAAAATGCTTTACTAGACTCTTCATGCTTTGATATAATGAATTTATTTATTATTATTCGACCTAGCTCTAGTCTTAGGTTTTACACATCTGGGATACAAAAGCAATGTTTTCCCCTTAACACTTTAATTGGCTATCATTGATGAGATGTCATCTGCATTCTCTCCTTTTATGACTTGTAAATGGAATGTAATTACAAATACATCAGGATTCTCATGGTAGAATACAAGTTCCTTGAAGATAGGGACAGTTTTTGTTTACTTCCACAGAACTGAGCACATGCCAGGCTGGTACGTAACTTATGATCACTTTATGATTGGAGAGGTGTTCAGAATATTTTCAAGTATTTTGCACTTTGTCTTTTAGGATGTTCCTTACTTATGTGAAAAAAAAGAGGAAAAAAAAGTTTTCCAAAATGAATACTAGCATTGGGGAGATGACAGAATTGTGCAAGTATGCTCAGGTACCACGCCATGATTTGCAAGCCCCAACCACTGGGACCAGATTTTCATCCTCTGCAGAAGCTAAAAGAATCCATCTACAAGGATATCAGAAATGTACTGACAGTTGTAATAACTGAGCTATGTGTACCACCCCAAAATGAAACCTAGGGGCCCCTGGAGGATCAAGTATATTCTTGAACTACTTGAGATGATGAGGAAAGTCTTCTTAGACAAGCAGAATAGACTTTTCTAGTATACATGCATGCAGGCACACATTTGTATACATATATATGTACATATGTATGTATGCATGGATGCATGTAAGTCTATTAGAAAGATAATGGAGAAGAAATTTCATGAGAAGAAAGATACCTCCATCTCTTGCAAAATCAACTGAAATAGGTTTAATAGGCAGGAAGTCTGTTTGAAGTCTCTTACAAAGGGCGGAGGGTGAGGTGGGGGTGGAGACTCCCACCATTCCGAGGAGTCACAGTGCCCCATAATAATACCAAGTTGGGTCACTTCACTACTCACTAATGGAGCAAGTGCCAGACGCTGAATCACCAACACCAATTCCTGTACTACTAGAGTTTTCTTTGGCGATAATCCATCCAAGTACTGACCATGCCTCAGCCTGTTTAGCTTATGAGATTTGACAAGATCATGGTCTGGGGTACTATGGCTGCAGGCCACAATAGCATTGCATTGAAATACAATTCAAGTTTATTATAAAATGTATAAAGTATCCAGTTGGAGAGGTGATGTCCAAATCTTGGTTTTATTCCATGTTCAAGATGAGTGCTTATTAAAAAACAGAATCAATCCAACTCTTTCCAGGTTTACTGCATAACACACATGCCAAATAAGGGAGGTGAATCAAAGATGATGTCAAAAGTTCTCTCTTAACCCACTGTGGTCTGCAGCTGCCCTTTAGCTGAGGAGGCCATACAATAGATATGATTATGAATAAAGCAGGTTCACTTTATAAAAAAGCCACAAAATAAGAGACTTACTAATTTTTTTTAAAAATATACAAACCATGTGAATACATTTCTAAAATAATAGAGGATTTCCATAGTCTCACTAGTTATTCTGATAGGAGTTATTACAATAGATTCACAGAGAGGGTCATTTTTAATCATTTACTTTCATTCTCCATATACCAGATGCCCAGTATGATGCTAAGTCAAGAGCACTGGGTTGGGTCCAGCTCTGAAAGATAATGATGATAGTGATAATAACATTTATATAGCATTTTAAAGTGTGCAAAGCCTTTTACAAATGTTATCTCATTTGAACTTCACAACAACTATGGGAAGTGAGTCCTATAATTATCTTCATTTTCAAAAGTCAGGAAACTGAGGCAAACAGAAGTTAAGTGACTTGTCCTGGGTTACAGCACTAGGATTTAAACTCATATCTTCAGGAATCCTAGTCTAATGCTTTATTCATTGTCCTTCCTAAATGAATAAAGAAAAACCAAAGTGCTAATTTCCTCAATACTCAATGACCTTGGGAAAGTAAATTCTAATTTTGGAGTTGGGCAAGAGAAGACTCTTACCTCACCTCTGACATTCTTTGTATGACCATGCACTCCTTATGTAAGTCAAGGTGGACACCATGGATAGTACTTGCCTTTTAGACCCCTGCTAAAGATCAAAGCAGGGAAGTCTTCTAAAGAACTCTTGGAAACTTAGAAGGTCTATTGAAACAACACTAACACCAAAACATCTGGCATTTAAAGTCCTTCGCAGCATGACCTTTTCCTATTTTTCTAGTCTTTTCATACTTGCTTTTCCCACTCCATGCATGTTATATTGGTCTTCCTGTTCCTCACATATGACATTATGTCTCATGATTGTGCATTTTCATTGGCTGTTTCCCAACCTGGGGATGCTCTGCCTCCTCAACTCCATCTCCCCGCTTCCTTCAAATCTCATCTTTAACTCCTCTTGCTGCATGAGGCTACCTCCCTCTCCCCACCCCAAGACTCTTCCCTTTGAGATTGCCTTCCATTCACACTGTGTATGTATGACATACACACATAGTTTGTTGTATATTGTTGACCTTAAGGTGAGTGCTCCTCAAGGGAGGGGCAATGTTTTTCCTTTCCTTGTATCCCAGGCACTTAACACAATGACTGGAACATCCTAAGCGCTAACTGATTACTTGACTAACTAAATAATACCTGCTATTATTATATACCATGTATTCTGTGAGAAATAATAACAAAACTGTTCATAACCATGAAAAGTTGTACAAATACTATCCCATTTGGTCTTCGCAAAAACCCTGGTACATGAGCAGTGAATGTAAAATTATTTCTACTCAGGCTCAGAGGTTTCAAGTCATTCGTCTAGAGTCACAAGGCCACTAAGTGGGGGAGATGTAACTGGAATTTAAGTTTTCTGACTCTAAACCTTGGGTTCTTTTTTCACTTTACTTTTATAACTGTATGGAGGATGGAGTGGAAATGGGTGGAGCTAATGCAAAAATTTAGGCATAAGGGCCCCAGGGTGATGGCCATATCACTGGAGAGAAAAGTGTCCATAAAGCACTGTGGAATTAATTACACTACTCTTAAATGCAATACTTGCCCAGTAAAATCGGTTGACTCATTTTCTCCAAAATTCAATATACTCCATGCTGTCTCCATCTTGGTAATCCATTGTTGATCTTGCTTAAAATTTTCTCTACTCATGACTCAAGGCCCACCATTTAAGTAAGCATAGAACTTTTCCCACATACTTAAGCACCCAGGATTTTCTTCCCATTCTGAACCATTGTGCTTCTACTTTATAAAGTTAAATTTTATGTAAAACTGCCTCATAATCTCCTTGGGTAAAAGTCTTCCAAACATCTTTTCTGACTTTGATAGCACTTGTACTCAGTTCAGAAAAGTACAGAAAGACCCTCAAAGAGGGAAGTTCCTGAAGAATCCTCTGCTAGGCTTCAAGCCCAGGTTGACTTTGGACACTTTTGTTGCTCTTTCCCTTTCTTAACGGCATTGGGTGCTGGAGAGTCCTAACCTCACTGTAATCCATAATTCTCTCAGTCTTTTTGGATTTCCCTGAGGATATTCATTATCTAGCTGCTGATATTCATTCTTTCTTTCAGAGAGTCTTATGTCTTCACCTCATGTTCTACGCTGCCACTTGTGCCTGGTCTCATTAGTGGCCATGTGATCTCCAAGGGGAGGGCCATGATTCCTTTTTGGAGCCTGTCTATTTCACACCAGCTTCTTCCAATGTCCAGAAACAGGCTTGTCATCTCTTTTGGTTTTAAAGCTGACATTTTCTGGGTGTGATGGCACATGGCTGACCCACTTAGGGGATTGAGGAGATGGAGGAATAAGGCTGTTGGTTCACTTGAGCTTAAAGAAGTGGGGCAGAAACAGGGGGCAAACTGACCCAGGTTGGAAAAAGAATACATCAAAGTTTCCTTGCCAATCAGCAGTGGTGGTTGGGCCCATGAATGGACCTTACACTTCCAGTCTGGGTGAGATAGGGAGCAACAAAACACCTGATACCCCTGCTTGGACCAAACTCTAAATTCCTATTTCTACCTCAGCTCTGGCTCTTTGACAAAGCAGAAACAAAATAGGCTAGCTGTTTCCCATAAAGAGTTGCTCTGGACACTTTACACACTTTGCTAAGGCCATTACACACCTTTTAAAAGAATTCTTCTCTTTCCACAACTCCTTCACATCATTATTAATGAATCAATTTACATTCAAAACACTGCAATTATGTCACAGGTCCCAAGTAAAGCACTGGGGATACTTAATGAGGCAATAGAGAGTCTCTGCCCTCAAGGAGCTTATCTTCTGAAGAGGGAGACCATAAGGAAACAAATATACACAAAGCAAAGCAAATATTTACAAAGCAAACAATGAACAGACAAAAAGAAATTACAAGGGTTTGGAAAAAGGTGGAAGATGGCATTTTAGTTGGGGCATGAAGGAAGCCAGGGAAGCCAGTAGGTAGAGATGAAGGAGAATATGCCAAACATGGCAGAGAGTCAGAGGAAATGCCTGGAAACAAGAGATGGAGTGTCTTGTTCAGGGAACAATCAGGAGGCAGTGTCACTGGTGGATAGGTAAGGTGTAAGAAAACTGGAAATGGAGGTGGGGGCAGGGAAAGAATATGAAGGGCTTTAAACAAAGTGCAGAGGATTTTCTATTTGATCCTGGAGGTATTAGGGAGCCACTGGGGTTTATTGAGTAGAGGAATAATATGGCTGGACCTGCATTTTTGGAAAATAACTTTATAGTGGCAAATGAAGGACAGAATGGAGTGGGGAGAGACTTGAGGCAGGCAGACTCACTAGACGATTATTACAATAGCCCAGGCGTGAGGTGATAAGAATGACATTTGTTAACAGTTTACAAGATATTATGTAGTATGAGGGTGAGCATGGCATAGTGACAGATAGCCAGCCTCGAAGCTAAGAAGCCTTGGGTTCAAGTCCCATCTGTAATACATAATGGTAGTGTGACCCTGAGCAAGTCATCTTATTTCTCAGTGGCTCAAGAAATCATTTAAGACTTGAAGTTACCATGGAGGTGTTGATAGAAGGAGTTTCCTTACATGGAAGTTCCCTATATTAATGAAATTTGAAATGCACAGCACACTACAGTGAGTATCTAAGGGGAAATAAAAATAGTGTTGTTTGGTCACATTCGACTCTTCATGACCTCCTTTGGGGTTTTCTTAGCAAAGATACTGGAGGGCTTTGCCATTTCTTCTCTAGCTCATTTGACAGATGAGGAAACAGGGTTAAGTGACTTGCCTGGAGTCACACAGTCCTTAAGACTTTGAGGCTGGATTTGAACTCGGGAAGGAATCTTCCTGACTTCAGGTTCAGCACTCTATTCACTGTGGCACCTATCTGCCCTGGAAGACTCATCTTCATGAGTTCAAATCTAGCCTCCAACACTTACTGACTGTGTGACCCTGGGCAAGTCCCTTAACTCTGTTTGCCTCAGTTTCCTCATCTGTCAAATAATCTGGAGAAGGAAAAGGCAAATCACTCCAGTATCTTTGCCAAGAAAAACCCAAACTGGATCACAAAGAATCGGAAAAGACTGAATAGCAATTGTAAAATCTGGACAAAAAAAACAGTACTGGTCCTCAAGGAGTTTATAGTCTAATTTGTGTATATGTTTTTTCCCTTGCATTAGATTATGAGAACCTTGATAAAAAGGAATATGTCACATTGCTCTTTCTACTCCACTCCCCACAAAGTGGCACTGTATACTGGTCAGAGCAGCTAGTTAATAAATAAATGCTGTTGTGCTGTTACTTGTTGACTGAATTACTGAGGTCAAAGAGTGATCAAGATTATATATATATGTATATATATACATATATATATAATGTAACAACATAAATTAAAACATTAAAAGGCATCTGAACTAAGACGAATTGCAGTGATAAATTTTGGTCCTGCAGCACACTCATCCTTTCCATAGAAAGGTGGGAGACTATGTGTGCCAAATGGGGCTGTCAGTTCTTCTTTGTTACAATGAAAGGCTCATTGGGGGATACTGAGGCAGGGGGCAATAGTGGAACATGTCATATGTTAAAAAGGCATCAATGACACAAATCACAACAATAACACCATCAACGACTGAAATGAGAAGGCGGAGTCATGAAAATGGAGTAACAGGTCACTGGCAAAAGACATTGCATAAGCTATCCTCGATGAGTCAAGACTTAATGATCAATGCAGATTATGCAAGAAAATGGTGGAAACTGCCCCATAGTTCTATAGGCTGCAAAAATATGGCACCCCTCATGAATGTCTAGAAAGATAAGCTGAGTTGGCAAGAATCACCAGAATCTCACTACTCTTCATCAACAAACAGGTAGAAATCTTCATATTGACACCAAAAGAGCCTGGAGAATTCAAAAGGTAACCTGTTTGGGAGCCAGTCATTCCCACGGACAAAGTACGCAATCTCCCTGGCTTATATCATTGACCCATAAAAATAATGAACAGAGTGTTTTTTTAAGATGCCATCATTCTGAAGAAACATTATCTCCAAATTACGGGCAATGAAACACTCAAAATGTTGAACACTAAGAGAATAAACCCTAACTATGTGAAAATAGGACAAGGGATATGTCACCTTGTTGGCTATGTGAAGTTGTCCCAAAGATGTCCCTCTAGAGCCTACACAGGATGCGACTATATCCTAATGTTTACTCAATGACAAAACGCAGACATTTTATCCACATAAAACATAGAAGAATAAAGGATAGTTACTTGTCTCAGGACTATTTCTATCTGAATATAAGATGGAAAGAATGGGTATAATGACCAATGATAAAGATGACAACGATAATGATGGGGACAATTACAGTAATAAAATCATATTACTACCACCCCTGGATATTTCCCCAAGATCTTTTTGATACATAACCCATCTCCCCATATAACCTATCCACCATGGTCCTAATTAGGAATCATTCCAGTTCCTATCAATACAGTTTTACTATATCAAAATTACTTCTCACATAGAACATTTTTTCCACTCAAAAAGGGTCATTTTCTCAAAATTATTCAGGTGGAACACCTTGTTATTATATATCTTTTACATATGTGTCCTGAAAGAGATTACACTTTTTGAGGATTATGGACTATGGCCAGCCTGTACCTCCTTTTAACTACAGCACCTTGTCCCAGGACTCTAAGAGTAGTAGGCACTGGATTAATGTTAGCTATTAATGACTGATTAAAGCAGAACAAATAATTAGCCATTTCTGTGTTTAACATAAAATATGGAGCTTGGCTGAGACCACTGCATCTTCGCTGAAAGAAATGCAGGGCTTTGAAGATATATAAGAAAGACTACCTTTTCAAGAATGTCAACATATGAGGATGCTTCCATTGAACAATGAAAGTAAGCATTGTGAGGTCAGAGCCAAAGATTGCCCTAACATGTCAATGAGTATCTTTCTGTTAAAATTTCTATCTCATGTGAGAACTGCAGAACTTCTGAAATCATTAGAGCTGACCAAAATTGGTAAAATATTCCCTAGTAGGTAATGGAGGTGTCTGACAATAGAGATGATCTTCAAGTGGAGGCTAGGCTTGAAGAACATTAGAGATCCACATTTCTGCCTGGAGTCAGACCGCATGAACTCTGAATTCACCTATGACTCACTGACTCTCTGTTCTACGAGCTGCAATCCATCCTGACTTCCTCCAAAGTCACTCATTACTTCTACTTGCCAGGGCCAAAGTTGGATAAGAAAATTCACAGAAGCATAGGATTATAAGAACATAGGAGTAGTGCTGGCAGATGCCTCCGAGGTCATCCATATAACCACCTTATTCTACCATGAAAGAACCCCAAAGAATTTTCCAGGTTTGCCCAGGCAGCAATTGTCAGATACAAGATAAGAAACTAAGTTCTCTGACTACAAACTAAGGATGACACACTACCCCATAGCCTTTCCCCATTCATCAAGGGAGCCTTTTCTCAAATCTCCACCTCCTTCTCAATTCATGTTAATTCCTTAAATGGATTTAATGACTGATGCAACAAACAAAAAACTATCTGCTGGAGGCTAGATTTGGAGATAGGTAAAGCTGGATTTAAGCAGTTAGGTGGTGCAGTGGATAGCGTGCCAGACCTGGAGTCTGGAAGATGTGAGCTCAAATCTAATCTCAGACACTTACTCCCCTGGGCAAGTCATTTAATCCTGCTTGCTTCAGTTTCTCATCTCTAAAATGGGGATACACAGCAGAAGGAAATGGCAAACTACTCCATTTCTCCAAACCTTTTCCAGGGTAACCTCATGAACAAAGTCCATGGGGTCACGTAAAGCTGGACCCAAATGACTGAACAGTAGAAGCTGAATTTAAATCCCATCTCACCTGCAGTTTATTAAACACTGATTGCATGCTTGGCACTAAGGCAATGTTGGAATACAGAAAAAGATGAAATAGTCACTGACTTCAAGGAACTTATATGGGGGAGGGGGAGAGGAAGGGGAGCACAATATGGACTCAGATAAGTAAATGCAAAATGGAAACAAAGGAATTTTCAGGGGTTGGGGTTGTTACTCAGCTACTTTTCAGCTGCGTTCAACTCTTCATGACCCCATTTGAGGTTTTCTTGGCCAAGATATTCAAGGAGTTTGCCATTTCTTTCTCCAGCTCTTGTGACAGATGAGGAAACTGAGGTAAACAGGATTACCAGGGTCACAGAGTTAGTAAATGTCTGAGGCCAGATTTGAACTTGGCTCTTCCTGATTTCAGGCCTGGCACTCTAATGACTGTGCCACAGAGCAGCCCCAGGATTTGGGGACAGCAGCATTGAAAACTGCTATTGACCAGCAGAGGGTCCTAAAGAATTTAAGTTCTCTGAGCCTCAGTTTTCCCATCTATAAAGCCATGATAATAACAATAGCACCAATTTTGTTTTTAGACAAGGAGGTAGTATATGTGAAATGTCTTGAAAACAATAAATCACAATTTTAGCTATGGTTATTACTACTACTAGTAATGACTTCATTCACCTCATCTTTTGCAGTAGAGTTCAACACAATAGGTCCTGGGATAGGTGGTTATTCATTCTTTTCTATTTTTTTATTTTATGTTCTTGAGAGTTCTTTAGAGTTCTTAAATAAATATAAAAAAATTTATTTATTAAAATAAATGTTGTAATCAAATAAACATATCATCATCATCATCCACATCATGATTGCTTCACAACAAGAAAGATTTTGAGCACTTTTCATCCTTGTATATTGCCTTGAGAATGGGCCTTATATTACAGACATGCGTGTAGAGCATACTCAAATGAATTCAATGTAAAAGACCTTAAGTCAATTTGCACATCCCTGGAAGGACCCTTTTACATTGTTCCTTAAGGGTGACATAGAATATGAAAATAGGGAGATGGGATGGCTCTTCTAAGAAATCAGAATGATTTCTTTACCAATTCTACAAAACTTCTACACATTGGACACAGCCAGTAGCAATTCTAATCTACCGCCAATCAACGGAACATATCACTGGTAGGGCTAAAGACTGATTTATCCGGAATATGAAAGCAGGAGAAAACTGGGAGAAGAGAGGTCTTTATTTTTGGAGACACTGGACTTGGAAGAATTACAACAGGTCAAATCCTTGGGAAGAATAAGGGTTTTTTTTTTTTTTTTTTCTGTCCTATTTCTATCCTTCAAACACACATGAATACAAACTTAATAATCTCAAAATCAACTAAAACCATAAAAACTTCAACAAACTTTCTTTACCTGTGTGTTACTTTTAAGGAACTCAGAATCAAATGCTACTTTTTTTTCACCAAGCATAATAAATTCAGGGTGAGACCAAAGTTAATATGGGGTTGGCAAATAACTAATTTATACCTTCAATTTGTGACAGTTCAAGTCTTCATTTTAAATTCTATTTGAGTGTGTATGTTTTCAAATATGCAACTCATAAATTACTCCTACTGTTATACAGTGGATAGGGCCCTCAACTACAAGTGCAAATTCTGCCTTAGTATTTCCTAGTTCCATGACCCTGACCAAGTCATTCACTCCATGTTTCGGTTTCCTCATCTATGAAATTAAGGGGTCAGATGTAATAGTCACTAAGGTCCATTACAGTTCTATATGTATGATCTTGTTACCTTACATATGCAATGAAAAGTTTGGACTGTTCACTCTCCTTTGGAAGCAAACCAGTCCTAAATGTATATCCTAATTATGAGATTCATTATCAATTTCAAAAACAGGATCTAGTGCTGAAAATAGTCTCAAGGTCATCCAGTCCAGCCCTGTCACTGTACATGGGAGGAAATTAATCAGAAAGTTTAAATAATTTGCTTGAGGTCAAAGAGGTAGTAAATGGTAGGGCTGGAATTTGAACTCAGTTCTCGGGACTCTAATTTCAACCTTCTTTCCATACCACCATGTTTTAGAGCTAGACATAACTTGTGAGGTATTTTAGTACAATCCTTTTGTTTTGCAGATGAGAAAACTGAGTCTCAGAGGTGACGTACCTTCCTTAAGGTCAAAGTTAAGTAGGACGGTCAGGATACAAATCCTTTTTTTTTTTTTAACTCTAGATGGATCACTTTTTGCCCCATAAAACCCTTCCTTTCTCCTAGCTCAGGAGCATCAAAACAAAACAAAATACTTGGTCTATTTTCATGAAAATACTAAAAACTGTGCTTGCCCCAGTGACACTCAAGACTTTGCTACTTCAACCAAACAAGCTTTGTCTAGGCTCCGTTTTCTAATAACACTGCCCTTGTCCTGCCATCTCAGGACAACCCCTTCTAATGGCATCCAATGTCATTCCAGTTTTCAAACTAGCCATTAAAGTCTATACACACCCGGAAATTGTAAATAATTTTAACAGGATGTATTTTCCACCTCAAAAGTGGGATAATATTCATAGCCTACCTATGCCCCAAGGGTGTTCTAAGGCTTAATGAGTTAATGTTTGTAAGGTACTTTGATTTCCTCAGACAAAGGGCCCTATATAAGTACAAAGTATTATAATCACCATCATCCTCATTATCCAACCAAACTACTGAACCTTTGGAGACAACAATAAAGGCCCTCAAGAAAAACTACATGTTTCATGTGTAGATTTTTCAAGTAACTTCCCTAAAGAGTTTCAGGGAACTTTTGATAAAGGTTGACTCTATGTGAGAGAACACCGTACAATACATCCAGCCCAGAGTGTCACTTTACACTGTTCCCTTATATAGGCAACAAAAAGGAATTCCTGGGCACGTATTGTAAATTCACATTCCAAACAACTACGGGCAAAACCCACTCAGAGGTCCCCACACTCACCTGTAAAGCTGGGAGATCCGCTTCTGAGGGGGCACTTTGGGTAATCAATCTCATTACTTTGTACAGATCTGCCCTGGCAGGACACCACAAGGTATCCATCCTCTTGACAAGGAAGAGAAGAAGGCCAAAGGGCCCGTGTGTATATTCTCATTATAGATATGTATATGTATATGAATATGTATATGTATATATAGATAGATAGATAGATAGATAGATAGATAGATAGATAGATATAGATATGGATAGATAGATAGATAGATAGATAGATAGATAGATACAACACAATATGAAAAAGCCAAATTTTGGTTGAACTGATGGTGGGGTTTTGCTGCTATGGATTCTTAAACCTACGCTCATGGTTAAAAGCCTTATTTTAGCCCTCAGGAGAACAAATGAGCTCTACTTCAGATAATGATAGCCTGAAAGGTACACTAGGATGTCAGTTAGTATCATGGACAGGAGAGCTAACGTGCCTGGAGAAAGGGAAATGCCTTGCGAGAAACAAAGAGACACCGAACAAGGCAATTTCCACTAACACAGGACCTATGCACAAACTCTGTATAGTGAGGCATAAAATGCAGTTCCCATAGGCACCACATAGTACAAGGAAGGAAAAAGACCACATTCTATCATGTTATCAAGTATTTTTTATCAGAATCCAATATTATTATTCAATAACCTTTCACAAAAGGATAAACTGAGGCAAGGTACATTTTATATATATTCTGTAGCCTTTTAAAAAAGGTTAAGATGAAATACAGACATACAGACAGACATATATATATATGTATTTATGTGTATGTATATATAATAATTTACATGTATGGCTCAAATACATGTATATAATAGATCTGGAAAAGCCGCATAATTAAACCAGTAATCCACGGGGAAAGATCTAGTGTCAAAGGATCCAAGATAATGGATAGGTTCCCAGTGAGAAATCTTATGAGTTTTTAAAAGATTAAAAAAAGTCCCTGAACCTAAAGAGTTAACTCACTTGCTTTTAAAAAAGTCCCATATAATTTCCTTTTATCATAAAACAATGCATTTATTATTTTCTGTATATCTGTTAAAGGGCATGGCCTTCTGAGTGGAAAACAAAACAGAACTCAGTCACATGTTTATTTGCTTCAGCTACTCCCTTTCCCTTCTGATAAATAATCAAATGTGCCATCCAGAAAAAACAAACCCAGCGAGCTGGGAAATTTGATGGTCATCAAATAGACTGAGATACCAAGAAAAGCAGCCCACTGTTCCCACAGTGAGCTTTGTGCCCCACACCTACACTACCATCTGAGTAAATACCTTCAGTCACTCTTTCCATTTTCCCCATGCAATTACTCCTACTGTTAAACAAATTGTCCTTAAGGCACTTGCAAACACCATTTTTTCCCCTTACAAAGTAGAACTTACGAACATTAAGAAGCCAGCCTAGAAAAAATGTAGCTATGTATATATGTGTGTGTATACATACACAATATGCACGTATATGTCAGATATGTAAATACAAACATATACAGACAAATTTATATAGACGTCTATAGTTTTTATTGTACTTGAGACTGGAGGTCTGAATGACTGCACTGCTTGATTTCCCTGCTTGTTCTAAGAGACGCTACCTTGTAGCATATATTTTAAGGGTATTAAGTCTGGATAGCGATAGAAAAGCTTTAGAACAGTTCTCCTCAGACAGATCAAGATGGTAATCTTTCCATATCTCTTCCACTCTCTGACCAGTAAACAGTTAGCAGAAATGATAACCTTATGGATGCTTTACTAAAGATCCCCCTCTCCCCCTGGAAGGAGGAAGAGCTCTAAGATTAAATGAAACAGTAAGAATCAAGAAAATAATTCTTAACTATTTGCTGTTAAACCAGTTCAATAGGACAAAAATAATAGCAGTTCCATCTCCCCATTTGTTACAGGGGAAAGCTTTCCCATGTTAAGTCCACTTGTCTTTACCTGCCATGCCAATTATTAACAATGAAACATTTGAAAAGAATCCTGTAACATGAAAGTTAACAGCCATCACAGAAAGTAGGCATGGTTTTTCCTTCCCTTTTGCAGAAGCCTCCGTTTAAACAATAGTCATACGAATGAGATAATGGCTATGCTTGTTTCAGCACTCTGATTTTTATTGGCATGAAATTGGTACAAATATTATCAAGACCCGTTCGCAAATGATGACGGTGCCATGATGCAAACACCAGGGAAGGTCGGTTTTACAGTTAAAGATCCTACAGTCTCACCACCCCCATCAATTGTTACATCCACTTTTTTACTTGTGACAATACAAAAGAAGCCCACAAACATCTCTCTCTCTCTCTCTCTCTCTCTCTCTCTCTCTCTCTCATACACACACACACACACACACGCGCGCACTCACACACACACACACACACACACACACACACACACACACACACACACACACACAGGACGCTCTCATCTAAATTCCGAATCTGAAATAAATGTTAGTGAGAACAAACAACTGCTTACTTAACTGATACTCCAGAGTCATTGGAAAGCAACAGTGAACTGAACAGGAGTTGGAAAGAGCCAGTTTTCTTTTCAATTTTTTAAAATGCCTTTGATGGCCAAAAAAAAAAACCAAAAACAAAAAAAAAAGCAGTAAACAAACTGAATCATCTCATTTTGCTCTGAAAGCTGTAAAGAAAGGAAACCTTCCTTCCCCTCAAAGAATACATTCACAGAGGGAGATAGCCAGTTTCAAAGTTGAACCAAATGCCCAGCGTTCCCTTTTCTCTGAACACTTACAGAGAAAATGAAGACTTTGACGGGGTGAGCTCTGACTGTCGTTAGATTTCCGTCTTCTTGCTGTAGATGTGTTCTGGCTGTTTCTGTGAAGCGGGGGTTGGAGAATGGTAAAAAGATGTTTGAATAAACAGGAAGTGCCGGGCTGCTGGAGCACACACTGAAGTGAAAACACCCTGGAACATTGCCCTTTCTAGCCTCCACAGTAGCAATGCCTTCAAAATGACAAAGAAACCACAAGAATCCCTCAAGTCCTTCTCTCTTTCAAAGTTGAAAGAGCCGTTGGAGCTGGCAGGTAATTTCAAAGTGGCATCGAGCACTTAGAGAAATCTATTAATTCTAATTCAGCACATATCTAAATCACTTCAGGTCGACAAGCAGCAACATACCTAACTAATTATGCCTTAACTGGATCAACAGACAAACAGCAGCCAAATACTACATGCAGCTTACTTCTGCAGACAAATACGCATCTTCTGAGTCTCAGGGAACCTGCGTTCCCAAACATTTTTGTCACAGTGTCTACACATGAAAAGTAGGATTTCTTTAATTCTTTTTTTTTTTTTTTTGATGCTGCAGAGTTCGGTGGCTCTGTACCCCATGTGCTCCTAAAGAACACATTCATCTCTACATTTTAGGTAGATACAGTTGCTCTTCCATCTGTTTTTTTTTTTAAATCATTTCTGATTTTTCCTTCCCGTCAGCAAACCAAAGTATCTATTTATCTTGAGGTGACTGATTCCCCGACTTGGGCCCTGCTTTCCCCACCCCAAACTAATTATTAAAGTCCTATCTTCTGTCACATGGGTGGTGACATGCCCAAGACACGAAAGAAAACTAGCACAGGCTCAGTAAGGCAGCTCGCAAGAATATGAACAGTCGACCAGCCACAGTCAGGGGAGGTTGGGGGGGGGGGGCGGGTGAAGAACCAGGATTCCTGTAGAAAATGTACTGCTGTGGTGGTAACTAACGTGCGGCTGCCACTGAAGGGACTGATTTGTTATTTAGCATGGAGTCTTGGACTGTCTGTCATTCTGGGTGCTAATGCTCTGCTAAAATAACTCATTGGGAGCTGTCAGTGGGATGTTTACACAGGCCCCAATCTTTTCTTCATAGAAGGAAATTTTTTTACTGGAATTCATCTTCTTTTGATCTCACATTCAAAGCAACAGCAGCTTGATAGACATTCAAGTCTGAAAGCAAATCCAGACGCTGAAGATAAACCGCCAGAGTATGACAGGCAGGAGCATCTAAAGCTTATAAAAATGAAGAGAACAGCTTGTCGTCTGAGTATTACAATAGCAGAAATCAAGAGACATATTAGGTGGAACTGATCAGCCACAAAAACAGTTCAAAAGGCAGATCATAGAAACAGAAGACTAGGCGAGGGGGAAAAATAGGAAATATCTGCTTTACAGAGGAGGCATCCCCTTCATTCCAAGTACCACAAGGTTTTCCCTCCAGCAAGTAAACTTAGGAGGAAGGTAGGGAAGAGGAGGAGATCCAGTCTAGATGTTCCACTCAAACTCAGCTCTGTCAATTATAAGTAATTCAATTAATTTGTTAATAACCCCCTTCCATCAAGTGTTTCCAAGAAAATGGGAGGGTAGTGCCTTCCCTTGCTTATCACCCCCCCCCCCCCCAACACTGCAATTTATTACCATCACCTGTCTCTGCTAGTTTTAATGAAGTATCCAAAAGGATAACACTCAGGGCACTATGGGAATGAAGCATTCAGGAAAAACAGCGTCTCTCATCCTGAGATCACTACATAGTTTTAGACTTAGATGAGGAGAACACTAAGAGGCTCAATTCTCCAAGTGGCTAGTTAGTAGATGGACAGTAAAGCTCTATCGTCTCCCTCAAAAAATACAAAGTACCAGCTCATGAGTGCCACTGATCTGCATCCAACATCCAGGAGCTGGCTGCTGGTTTTTTGTTTTGGTTGTTGTTTTTTAGGCGACAGGAGTAATTTGTAAAGGAATAATCACAAAAACTTTCTAAGAGAATGCACACATTTTTTTTATTTAAAAATAAGCCTCTTATTTTAATTAAAGTCAGTGCATATAATGAAAAAGTAATTCTCAAACAATTTTGTACTTAGAGCTGTTTGTTAACAAACACTGAATGAACAGGCAGCGTTAGGTGAAAGGGCAGCAGAATTCCACATTATAATTTCGCCTGCGGGTTATTTCTGATTAAGGACACCCTCTGGGACACCAAAGCAAGATCTTCTTTTACAGCAGGCATGGCTTTTAAAATTAGCCTTTTTCCCCCCTGCATAATAAACCAACAGGAAAAAATGTGGATTTAAAAAATGTATTAACCAATTTAAAGACTTGTAATCAATTTAGGGTTTGCTTTCTGCAAAACACAGGTTCCTGTGTAGCTAAGTTACAAATGTAAAAATGCAGACTGGATTTGAAAAACTGCTTTCGAAAGTCACCTTCTGTCATGCTTATGCAGCTATCTAATGTGCTAAAGGCTGATTATTTATCTTTACACTGTACTAGTTTAATCTGTTAAGGTCAACACTAATCTATGCCAACCTTTTAAGAAATCGCAGCCTTCAAAGACTTGCAGTGAGAATCCCCAAACTAAATACAGGATGTCACTGTAATGGATACATTTACCTGAACTGGTGAGATTTACTATGTAAACACTGAATATAAATTCCCATATAAATTAGAAAACACATTATTTCTGTGTATAGAGAAGATGTTGTCACCAACATGTGGGTAACATGATTAACATCACTTTATTTCACGGGACCATTTAAAAACCAGGTTTGCATTTACATGCCATGTATATCCAGAGCTCAATTACTTAAATGAAATGTTTGCTGTCCCCCCTACCTCCTTCCCCCCCCCCCAAAAAAAAAAAAACCCAGCAAGTTTGGATATCAAATGAGAGCTTCTCAGTCATCTCCTCAAATGGTGGTGGTTTTAAAAATGCAGCCCATTGGTTAGTGACCATTGCCAGTAGTCACAGCACACCACAGTCTCTCCCTTCCCTCTCAGATTTCTTCTGGACTTGAATGTCACTGTAGACCTTGAATGTGAAATGGCTTCACGCTAATTGCTCTAATTTCTGGAAGATGTGCGGGCAGGTGAAACCTGATCCCCTTGGCCCTTGTGGAGTCCAAGAACCAACGACCCCGGAATGTTTACACAGTGGTTTGATTTTAATAGACAGGAGGGCTGGGTTTCAGACAGCAAAAACACAGCTAATAGGTGACCTCTTAATGTAGTCCTTTTTGAAAAAAAAAAACACAACAAAATACAATTTCATGTGGTAAAAGGTGATGTCCTGAATGCCAAGGTTATCTGCTTGACTTTTTGAGTGAGCACACATTACGTTGCACCTGACATTTACACCCGAAACTCTATACCGACTTTTTCTTCTTCCTTTTTTTTTAACTTTAAAACAAAAAAAAAAGCACTTTATATGTCAGTCACCTTACAAACAGATTATGGCTGTATGGGATTTCCTAGTAAGTGCAGTCATTTGAATTTTAAATTGAATCGTTTTTTTACTTCCATTTCACTCCTTGTCCCTAACATCCTGTAAGAAATGCTCAAACTCCTATCCCCAAAAGGTGCGGGGGGGGGGGGGGGGGGGGGGGGGGGGGGGGAGGGGCAGGCTACTCCCTTGTTCTTTTGACTATGCTCTGGTCCTTCACTCATGGAATCCCTAGCCTGGGATGAAAGGTGAAGGTAAATCCCTTGCCTGAAGATGACTGATCATTAAGGGTCTTTCCCTTTCTCATGGCACTGGATATATTACATATAGCTTTCATGCTTGCCTTTTTCTTCCCTATCCGCCCCCCCCCCAGTAGATTGGAAGCTTCTTGAACCTATGACTGGTGTATTGCTTGTCTCGAGATTTTCCTTTGTTCCTGACACAGTGCTTAACATAGTACCTGGCACATAGTAGGCACTTAATAAATGACTGATTGATATGTTACAGAGGATCAAATAAATCTTGGGACAATGGAATTGAATGGCAGAACGGCTGAATGGGTTCCTGAGGCTGAGCTTTTAATGCCTCCACATCATTTTCAAGTCTGTTTACCACTCTGAACACAATATAGCATGATGTCTGGTAATTTTGGTATTTATCTAATGTCTTGTATCTGCTCCTTCTCCCCCAATCTCTATCCCTCCTGGATGCTTCTCCCCCTTTACACCTTGCAAGAGGTCAATAAATCTTTACTCAATTGTAGAGTGCTGTCTGAGCAGTAGAGACACTGAAATATTCAAAAGGGGAGGAGGAGGGGAGAACTACATGACTTGATGACCGGATAGCTTTTGGGAGGAGTCAGTGAGGTCCAATGATTGCTTTCCAAGAGTCAGTTGCTGAATATATCCTCAAAAGCTATCGGTAAGTTTAGGAAAACTAAATAAAAATAGAGATGAATATAGCAGCATGGAGGTCAAAGATCCAAGACACTGAGCATGTGGGACCAGCAAAAAGAAAATATGCAGGACACACTGAGTGGGGTTAAAAAACATGGGGATAAGATCTGGGGATACGTCCTGGTTTAGCTTAATTTTTTAACCTGAATCTGAATATAAAGCAAAAACGTCTTGGTATATGTACACAGTGGAATAGAAAACACAATTCAGGTATTTTAGTAAGTAAATTTAATGAGAGGATTTTAATGAGTAAATTTCTTCAGGGAAGGAGAGAGTAAAATTATATTCAGACAAAGCCCAGTAAAAATGGTGAGTTTTTGTTTGTCTGTGTTCTGGTTTTTGTCGTGGCTGTTGTTGGGTTTTTTGGGTAAAGGAATTAACACTCACCAGAAGAATTGGGGAATCACTGGCGATAACTAGCAGACTGTCTCTATGAGAAACCTCCAAATTGTTGCATTGAATTCAAGGTAAGCTTTTTGAAGGCAGAGACAATTTCATGTTTGTCTTTGTATCCCAATGTCAGGCACATAGTAGGTGCTTAGTTTATGCTTCGTGATTAAAGGCACAGTACAACTAAGTAATGCAAACCACTATTAAAGTATTCTAGCAGGGATTCTTTTTCCTTTTTGGGTCATGGATCTGTCTTTGGCCATCTGGTGCTGACTGTGGATGCCTTCTCCAAAAAATGTCTTTAAATACATCAAATAAAATATACAGGCTTACAAGGGAAACCAATTATACTCAAATATAGTTATACATACAAACATGTATATGTATATATATATACACATATACATGCATGTATGCACATATATGTTCTTTAGGATTTGTATATATAAGAATTCTTGTATCCTTATATGATGTTCTTAAGAATTCTAAAGAACATCTATATATACACATATGTGTATACATGTATGTATACATATGTATGTATGTATATATGTTTGTATATGGTCTAAGAATTCTTGTACTAGAGCATTTTTCACAACAGCATCTTTAAAGTGGAGATAGTATTAGCAACCTGAAAGGGGAGTTTTTCTGTGTTCTGTAGGTGTTACTAGTGTCACCAAAATGTTGACAGGAGATTCAAATGGGATGGTAGGTATGGTTTCTATTTTTTAAACCTTGGTATTCTCAGCACCTAGAACAGTGTCTTGAATACAACAGGTTTTTATTACATGCTCACTGAATGAATGGATGAAAAAAGAAAGCATGTCTCTTAATGTAATGTGCTAGATCCATGTACATTATTATTATTAAACTATCATTAGCCAAAAAGCAGGAGCTTCTTTCACAGGGTCCATTAATAAAAAAGGTCGCCTGGCCCATTAATACCCAGCCTTGGAAGTAGATGAACGAGTATAATAGCCACAGTTTAAAGAAATTTTACCTGGCAAGGATGTTACTTTTGTTGTCTTTCCACTGAAAGGTATTGTGTGTGTGTGTGTGTGTGTGTATGTGTGTGTGTACATAAAAGAAACCTTCAAAAATACCTTTTCCTAAGATTGACAATAATTTCCAACAGCTATGTTTATTTTCTCATTTTCCCTCCCCCCCAAAAAAAATAAAATTTGGAATATAGAAAAAGAAAGAAAATCCTGTCAATGCAGAGATTTAGTATAAACTAGTTCAAGTCAGTGGTAGGAACACTAAGTGGTAAAGGTAAACATGGTCCCCCCCCTCACCCCCCCCGCCCCAACTGGTTCCCTTCTAAAGCTCTCTAGGCAGTCAGTGCCTGGTACCAAAGCCTGCCCTGCACGTTTGGGAGGTCAACACAGCTATGCTAAACTGACAGGTTCAGTTTACAGCAGGCCAGGACTTTGTTTGGATATACTGGCCTTGCTCACCGCCAGCTTAACAACAGATGGCTAGAAAACTTTCATTATGTTGCGCAGGGCTGAACTGCAAACAATCCAGAAAACTGTGAAAAGTTTAACTCCCTCCCAACCAAAGAAATGAGAGAGTTCACACACATGTGCCAGACTGGCTCTAGTGGAGGACCTAGGATATGCCATGAGGATTCTCAGGGCTGAATTAACTCTCCATTGGATGATGAATGAAACTTACACAAAAACCCTCGGATGTAAAAAGAGAATTTGCAATTTGACAAGGTCAGATGAATAAAAAGCATTATTCCCATAGCAAAAGTGTCCATGACAGACTGGAGTGTTTTTGTTTTAACTTTTCAAAGCCTAGAACTTTAAAGAAGTTGCATAAAGTGCCTGCTTTATTTTATTTTCCTGAAATATAATTTAAGTGGTTTTCCTCTCCTGCAAAGACAGAATCTTCCTTTGCATAACTCTCAAGCTCCCTTCCTGCTATCCCCTCTGGAAGACTGGAAGAGCCAGCCGAATATTCTAACTCTAACACCCAGATTTAAATATGATTTATCCAAATCTGTATATAATTTAAATATTCATTAAATTGATTCAATCCATATGAACCCTAATATCTCCTAATGCTCTGAGACAGGTTATAAACGCACCTTCCAAGGGTTTAATTCAATTGGCAATCTTATAGGTCTCATCACTGGAAATGTATTATTCTTATACTATTCAAAAAATGAACAAATCTGTTTTCCACAAATGTATTTTAGAAGCTACCCTTTTCTGTTATTGAAAGAAAATTGTGTTTATTACTCCTTTAGCACACTGTAAACTCATAAACGTCAACAGACAGTACAAGGAAAACTGTCAACTAAATATTGTTTCTTTCACGAGCTGTTCTTCCAAGTCAATTACGCCTTTCAACTTCTGGGGCATTGTATGATAAACTAGCAGTAAAAATCATTCACATTAATATACCATGGTGCCTTGCCTGCAAAAGGTAATTAAAGAAGTAAATGACTCATAAGAATAGACATATTAGCTGCAAAATGAAAGGCAACTTAGCTGCCACATGAAAATATGTACCATTAAGATACTGCATTTTCATATTCCTGTAATCAGCTCCAGTAGACTAATGCTTATTTAATCCAGTTCTCGGCTAAGTCCATCAACAACTGTTTTTTGCTGTTTTCTCCTTGACTGAACATTATGAGTGCAGGTTTGGAATAAATACTGCAATAAGATTTTTGCATACTCAATTGAAGAACAGGTTTTTACATTTTAAAATCTATTTTTTTTCCTCTCTCTCACAGAAATACAACATAGAAGATGACTAGGAAATATTTTCCTGGCTAGACAAGGCTTTTCAACAACAGTACATTTTAGGGAACGGATCTTGGTTTTAACATTCACAATTTCTGATTCATACCACTATTTAGCATACGAAAAAACGATGCCGTGTCTTCACATGCCAAATGTCCTATTCGTCACTTAAGAAACATCCCCTTTTGTTAATAACGTCTTCCATTAGCATTAGCAAGATGAGGACAATTTATCTTGACTCAGTGACCAAAGTGGAAGAAAAGAAATGGGGTGGATTCCCACAAAGCAGATTGAGTCCGCACTTAATACCTTCAAGAGGTCCCTACTAGATCAGCTAAAACATGCCAGAAGAGACCTTGACAAACCCTTCAACCAGCAACACTGCTTTCCAGATCTCTGACTTTTGCACCACATTTCCTCTGCCTAAGATGCTATTTTCTGTGCAAATTTATTTTTTTCCCATCCTAGGCATCATATAGGAGTATTTCATTAAGGTAGTTAGATTTGCTTCCTTCCCTCTAGAAAAAACAAGGGAATTTGTCTCAGGGGAAGGTCCAGTTGGCCTAGAAGGACAGGTCCACAAACAACAATATTGACGTTACTGGGGACACTGGAGCTCTCAAGCTTCCTTGGAGGCTCAAGAAAGGTGTATTTCACATATAAAAATCTAGGCCTCAAGTCTGCCATTCACGTGGACCTGAAGGCCTTTCAAATAGAATTTAGCATTTTGGACTTACCAGCAGAGGAAATAAGTATTCCTCCCTTTGCTTTTATAGGTGAAGTCCTTTGAACACTAAGACATCTATATTTTATCATGTTTGCCAACAATTCATCTGTTTTTATCAAAATCTAAGCCCACGTGGCTGGCATCCATTAACTTACCGAAGGACCTATAAGAGATAGATATGTGACCTAACTTTGAAAGTCATGAGCTTTCATCACAGGAAAAGTTCTAGATTTCTTTATTGGGTGTGTATTCTCTACTTTCCTCTTCCTGTGGGTGTGTAAACCATAGCTTTGGCACTTAAACTGATGAGTAGCCAATTCTCTCAAGGACAGACAGTACATGATGGGAGTACTACCCTGTAAATATGAACCTTCAGTTTATTTGTCTTTTAACAGTCATCAGAATTGCAAGAGGCTTAGAGATTTAAGCTCAATCTTTTGTTTTTTAATGTATTATGGCTTCACCATTTGTGCAGACACCACTTGGAACCACAATTAATGAGCTCTAGTCCTCTTTCTAATTAAGGAACAAAGGTTCTTGTGTGCAGAGTATAGAGTGACACTGTCTAGAGAACACACATTTAAATAGAAGTAAATGCTTCTAATTGCCTTAAAATGGGATTTTTAATATTTAGGAACATAATAGGATCGAGAAATTAGAGCATTTCCAACATCATTTACAAATAAGCCTTTACAAAATATTGTTAGCTGATAATAATGCATCATTATAAATAATGGAAAGTTATGAATGCCAGGCATGTAACCTTTGTATTCATGCGATTAACCTGTGTGCATTGATACAATGATACATGAATTAGTTTAAAATTTTTTAAAAAAAGCAAACCCCTGTAAAAAGCAAAATGCAAGAAAGCAGCAACTACGGTTTGAAATTCCTTAGACTGTATAGATTAGGATTCAAACATGTAATTAAGAAAGATAACCTTGCTTTATACAGTAATTAGGGCTATTAGAAATAGGATACTCTCTCTTAAAAGTGCTACAAATATACCAGAGTACTAAATAACCTGCATCGCTTGGAAAGTAGACTTGCTATCAAGGGCAAAGCTGCTATCCACTGAAGAAACACGAAATGACAGACGGCTGTTAGACTCCATTAGCTGCTATGTGATAGGAGCACATTCACTAACACACGACCTGTGAAAAATCTGAGATCTCTTTAAATCTTTGAATTGGATTGCGGCATTAATTCTTAAGAACTGCAATCCTTCAACCAAGTCAAATTACCCTCATTAACAGTGGAAAAACTGCCTCTGCAATAAGTTTTTTAAAAAAAGATATTTATTACCTATAATCACTTTCATGTACTTCACCTGGGAGTGCGACCAACTGATACAACAACTTGGGACAATGCACCACTGTTAATGTGGATAGGATCAGAATGTCATCTTTAAAGACACTGACACATACTGGCTAATTTCATTTTCTCTTCCTCCATCTCATCCTCAGTAGTCATGTGATGGAGGCAACCCCATTTTACAGGTGGGGAAATGCAGGCATGGGAAATTAAGCTCCAGTTTGCAGAGGTCATTACCAGCAGAGCTGAGACTAGAACTCGGGTCTTTGGATTTTCTGCCATTATACTTTTTGCACTAGAATAACATCAGAAATGAGCAGCCACAGCTACTGCTTGAAGGAAATACAGGAGCTTCCCTTGAGACCTAGCCGGTGACTGGATCGGTGCAGTGCTAAGAGGAGGCTGGTTTCATCAGCAGTCATGCTGCTGGGGGGGTTGGGGGGGAAAGGGGAGGGAAGAGAGAGAGAGAGAGAGAGAGAGAGAGAGAGAGAGAGAGAGAGAGAGAGAGAGAGAGAGAGAGGGAGGGAGGGAGGGAGGGAGGGAGGGAGGGAGGGAGAGAGAGAGAGAGAAAGAGAAAGAGAAAGAGAGGGGGAGAGAGAGAGAGAGAGAGATGGGAGAGAGAGAGAGAGAGAGAGAGAGAGAGAGAGAGAGAGAGGGAGGGAGAGAGAGAGAGAGGGAGAGAGAGAGAAAGAGAAAGAGGGAGAGAGAGAGAGAGAGAGAGAGAGAGAGAGAGAGAGAGAGGAGAGAGAGAGAGAGGAGAAAGAGAGAAAGAAACCTGTCTCCATTCTGCTACCACTACATCTGCTATTACTATTCAAGATACCTTGTGACAAAGAACCAAAATATATGCCATTTCAGAACGATTTCCCCCCAAATGTAAATTGTTCTATTTTTCACTTGTTACTATCTAAGATAATTCCATAAATATCTAGAGTGTTAAAACAAAACTCTATGGATTTCAAACATTTCTCAGTACTTAGCTAGAAATGAGCTCTCCATCTCTCTTTATTCTCTGCTTCTCTGCACTTTAGATATTAGAGATTTAGTTACAAGACTGCTCAGCACAATAAATAACAAAACAGCTGCATCTCAGGAAAAGACAAAAGACTCCTTTGCAAATGGGGAGTAAATTTTTTTTGGGGGTGGACAATTTTTGTGTATTTAAGTGCTTGAACTCTCATTAACTCATTCTTCTACCAAGCTAAGATAGAATGCTAATTCATGTTCTCAAAATTGAGCCTGATGTTTCAAGTACCTTCTAAATAACAAAGAGGATTAAAAAGTAGGAGAGGCAATAGGGGGGGGTTACATAAGAATAAGAGGAAGCCATGGGGCTATCACAAAAGACTGGATTTTGAATCTCAAGTTTAGGGTAAAGATACTGTCTTCACCTTTACAAGCTAAGCAACAGGAACATGCCTTGTCTCTCCAAATCTCAGTTTTTCTATCTGTAAATGGGGATAATACTTGTTCTACCTCTTGAAAAGGACTGTTACGAGGGTCAGATGATCCAAGGTATATGAGAGTGTTCCTAAAATTGAAATGGACATAAAAATTACTTTTGCTATCTATGGGGAAGCAGAGGAAGGCGAGAGACTAGGCTTGAGATGTCACTGCTATAGGGAAGCTTCTTGTTCAATGCAACTTATAGGAAACTGGGTACTCGGCGTTGTACATTGTCATAGAATCTATATAGCAGGAACAGAATTTGACAATCCAGGCATATCTGACTAAGGTCAACTTCCTATACTAGGCTACACTTCTTATTTCTGTCCTCCTCCTTCAACTTCTACTACTTTACTGCTACTACTACCACTGCTACTACTACTATTACTATGACTATTACTACTGCTGCTGCTCTTGCTATTACTACTATGACTTCTGCTACTATTAAATTCTTTTGAATGCTATTTACTAATTTAATGCTATATACTAATCACATTGTATTTAATTAAACATTAAGCACCTACCCTGCAAGGCATAGTGCTAAGTGCTAAGTCCCTGCCTCAGCAGAGTTTATGCTTTAATAAGAGAGGTACAACACAGACACAAAGAATTACGGAATAGGGTAAAATGTGACAGGAGCAAGTTTGTTACAGAATACATGTGAGGAATTATGACAATAATTTATTTTATTATATACAGTATCCCATTCTCCAACCACATCTGGTAATAGCAAGTTTGTTAGTACTGGGAAAGCTACGCTGCCAAGGCAATCATTTCAGAAGCTTCCTAAGGCCAGAAAGGGATAACCTTGGCGGTGAGGATGCTCTTTTGCCTTTTTTTAACCCCCTAACTGTTAAAACAATGCTCAGTACACAACAGTTGCTTAATAAATGCTTACTGACCTACTGCTCTGCTAGAAGTTCTGAGCTCACCCAGCAGGCAGCTAGCTGGTGCAGTACATTGAGTCAGAAAGGCCCAAGAGCTAATCCTGCCTCCTACGCCTACTAGGTGTGTGACTCTTGGCAAATCAACTAATCTCCACCTGCCTCATTTTCCTCATCTGTAAAATGGGGATAATAACAGCACCTCTCTCCTAGGATTGTTGTGAGGATAAAATGAGATAATTGGAAATCGCTTTGTTAATCTCCAAGTGCTATATAAATTCTTGTTGTTGCTGTTTATTATGGTTATTAAAGGTTAGGAAAGTGACCTGGAAAATGATGTTCCTTCCATTCCAAGAGCTCAGGCTCTGGTGGATGTAGATCACAGAAAAGATGATTCCATCTCCCTGGATTTTACTCACTCCTGTAGCGGAATATTTTTTGGTTCTGTGACAGTCAGCCTGATACTCTCTAAAATTCCTCCCAAATGAAATCCTACCTTCATTGATGCAGAAACAGATACCCCCATTTGAGCAGTCAGAATACTCCCCAATATCTGTGAATCCATCAATCTGTGTGCAACTTTTATGATGCAGACAGATTAGAACTGCTCTGCACCTTAGTAAGGAGCTCAGCCAGTTAGTCAAGAAGCAATGAAGTGGTTACTATTTGTCAAACACTGGGCTAAGCATTGCAAACACAAAGAAAGGCCAAAAGACTCCTTACCCCCATGGAGCTCACATGGTGAAGGGAGAGAAGCAAGCACACAAAAATCCATGCATACATGATGGACCCAGGATTGACTGGAGGTAACTTCAGAGGGAAGGCAGTAACAGTGGTGAGGGGGATGGGAGGAGCTAGGAAAGGCTTCTAGCAGAAAGCTGGGTCTGAGCTGAGTCTGGAGGGAAGCCAGGAGGGCAGATAAGGAAGGAGAACATTGCAGGCAGCCAAATGACATTGGGTCTAGAGAGGGAGTGTCTTGTGTGAAGAGTCAATGTCTTAGAATCCTAGAGCTTATGGAGGAAAGGAAAGTACATAAAAATGTATAGAAAGTATTAAAACAAAAAGACTGGGAAGGGAAGAAGGGACCAGATTTGAATGGCTCTAAAAGTCTAATGGAGGATTTTATATTAGATCCCAGAGGTAGTATGGAGCCACTGTAATTTACTGAGCAGAGGAATGGCATGGTAAGACCTTAGGAAGAACACTTTGACAGGCAGGTATAAGGTGGACTCATCTGGGGAGGGACTTAAAGCTGGCAAACCAACAGGAAATTACTGTAATAACCAAGGAATGAAGAGATAAGGGTTATTAGCCTTGCCTGAGCCAATGTGGTAATTTATATGAGTGAAGAGAAAGGGGAATATACAAGAGATACAGCGAAGGCAGAAATGATAGGACTTTGTTGCTGATGAGACTTGGGGGATGAGAGAAAGGATGAAGGGAATGAGGAGTCCAGGACAATACTGAGGTTGCAGGTGTGGGTGACTGGGAAAATGGTGGCAAACTCCAAGTGCCAGGGAAGTTTGGAAAAGGGAAATTTGGGGGGGGAGGTGTGAGAAGGGGAAGAGATAATTAGTGCTGCTTGGACATGTTGGGTTTAAGATGGACATCCAGTGTGAGATATTCAATGGACAACTGAAGATGTATGACTGGATGTCAGGAGATACAAGCTATGGAAAAACAGAGCTGTAAATTATCTAATGAATATCCAGCAGAGAAAAATAAGACGAAGTCATATAGGTCCAAGGAGAGAAGTGTCATGAAAACCTAGGGAGGAGAAAGTATCAAAAGAATAAGACTTTGTGCATAAGACTTGGTCTTTCCAGGCTCTGAGTGATCCTACTTTCCTGAATTTGGCTAGGCAGGTGTTTAATGAGGACTTTGATGGAAATATATGGATGTATCAAACCTCTTAGCAATAAGCAGTAGGGCTGGCCTTGTTCAACACATTAAAACATACATACATACGTAGAGTCTAAGGGGAGAAATCATAACAAAAAACGAAGAAGTAACATTGAATGGAGAAGAGACAGGGTGGAGTCAATTTTTTTTAAAGAACAGAGTTTATTCAGCTGAATGAATTTCAATCACTTACAATTCTCTGGGAGTCAAAAGTCAACATGTAGTTACAAATCAGCTTTCTTAATCATCATGAATACCTACTCTTATAAAAATATATTATATATATATGACAGTGTATAAATTAAAAATAAGAAAACTGAAAACCCATGGTTTAACATCTGTTCCTACTCAAATGGAGTAGGAGATACCATGTTGACTTGTTACAGTTTGGTTTGCTAATTTACCTTCCAAAAAAACCCACCTAAAACAGTTTACCAAGAGTCAAGAAAGCTACAGCTTTCCTAAGCAATACTATTTTCTTTTAATTCTCCAAGGTTCCTCCACAAAAGAGATGATGGAGATAACATATGTTCTTTTTTTGCATGGGGGGGGAAAGTTTTCCTGTGATTTCACTGGTATAGGAAACTGTGTTTTGAAGTTCCCTCTGCTAACACAGAGTAAGATCTAGTCGAAAACTTACATTGTCAGAGAGTTGTCTGAGGCCTTGGGGAATTGAGTGACTTGTCACACAGACTGTATGTCAATTCAGCAATCAATTAGTGAGTACTTTTATTAAACTTCTGCTATGTATGAGACAGTAGGGATGCAAAGGCATCAGTTTTTCTTTCACCATACTGCATCTCAGATGTGTTCATGTATGTGTGTAGAAATGTGTGTATGCATATGTGTGTGTGCATGTACACACACATAGAGAGACAGAGACACAGAGAGACAGGGGGGAGGTCTGGGGGAGAGACAAACAGCTAGGTAGTAAAGAGCCTAGGAAGACTCATTTTCCTGAGTTTAAATCCATCCTCAGACACTCATTATCTATGTGACTCTGGGTAAGTCACTTCATCCTGTTTGCCTTAGTTTCCTCATCGGTAAAATGAACTGAAAAAGGAAATGGCAAACCCTTCAATAACTTTGCCAAGAAAACCCCAAATGAGATCAAAAAGTCTGAGATGACCAAACAACAGCATATGTGTATACAAATATACATATATACACACACATACACATACATATATGTGAGTATTTATATACAGACACTTCATCAATACTTCAAATGAGCTCGGGGGTTTGATAAATTTCAAAAGGAAGGGACCTGAGAAGTCATCTAGTCACAATCTGTCATTTTACTGATAACAAAATTGAGACCCAAAGAGGATAAGTGACATATTTAAAGGGTAACCAGTCACTAAGAGTTAGTATTCCTAAGCCAAATATTTTTAAAATTTTAAATGCAGCCTACTTTCCACTGTCCCTCCATCTGAAGCAGGTTACAATTCACCTAGTGACTTACTAGTAGGTCTTCTAGAGTTCCTAAAGCAAAGCAATTTAATCACTCAACCTGGTAATGGGTTTCTGTGTGTGCATGTGCGCATGCACAAGTGTGTACATTTGTGTGTATATTTACATTTATATTACGTGTTTCTTTTCAATATGAAAATTAATAATGAGTATTTATAGAGACCTTTAAGCTATAAATGACACTGCATATGCTATTTCATCTGGTCCTCACAACAAACCTGTGAACGAGGTGCTATTAAACCTAATGAACTCCTTGTGACCTCTATAAACAAAAATTATTTATCAGTGTGACCCTGAACACATCTCTTTGTGACTCCATTTCCTCATCTATAAAAAGAGGTCGATCCCTCTGAAGTTATCCAATTCTAAATATCTAATAATAACAATAGCTCGCATTTATATAAGTGCTTCATAAATGTTAACTGCTCCTCACAACGACCCTGGGAGGTGGATGCTTTTATTATCCTCACTTCACACATGAGGAAACTGAGGCAGAAGTGAAGTGATTTGCCTAGTGTCACCGAGCTGAAAACCATACACTGATGGACTTGAATTCTGGCGTTCCTGATTGTAGGTCCAGGGTTCTACCTAATTAAGTGACTATCCAGTCAGTATAAGTCTATGATGACAAATGTTAAAGTTTAAAAAGTAACACTTACATTTTTGAATTTTTAAATATATACCTGTGACCCATCTCCCTCTTTCACATGTATGTATGTATATATGAATAATACATAATACTAAGATTTAAAGCCTAACATGAGTTAGGTCCCATGAGTACCAGGGAAAATGTGAAGTTCAATATTATTCCACTAAACTGTTGACTCCTTGAGGGCAAGAGCTGTACTATTTTTATTTCTAAAGTGTTCAATGCCAAGTGTCTAGTCCAATGCCTCTCATGAAGCAAGCGTTTAATAAATCATTTGGTGAACTGAACTGGCTAGACAGACAAGTAGCAACACCATCAAAAACGAGAGATTGACAATTTCTTCCATAGAAATAATCTCCCTCTTTCTCAAAGTCCTTCCTACTACAAGTGGGTAAAAAGAACCTTGTTTTTATTTTTCTTTTCAATCTATGAGTCAAGTGCTTAAAACATTACAAAGACAGACACCTATTAAATGGTGGGAAAATACTCACATGTGTAAAGGACCACGTTGTCTTCATGACATATTAAGTCCAACATGAAACAGTCTACTTTGGGTGATGCCTTCAATACCATGACCACTGATCCACATAACGGTGATGCTTCTCCACCCTTTGTTTTTAATGCCATGGAATATTCACTTATAGACCAAAAATCAAAGGAGTCTATGTGGATATTTGAAGGGTGAGATAAGAAGAATTAATTTCCATACCTAAGCATTTACCTGCTATGGAGAAAACAACTTAGCAATAATAGAGTCCTTTTCATAAGAAGGCCTTTAAATAACGAGTCTTGCATAAGAGTGCTATGGAGTACACATATGTGTATGATTTACTATCCAATATTTTTTTCAGGAATCTGGAAGACTGAAAAGGAAGGGGAGAGAATCAGCTGTGAAACAGAGCACCCAAGTCTTCGCTGATCTATAGAAGACGGATGAGAAGGAAATGTCCTTGGATGCTAAAGAAAAGCATTTACAACAGTACACTATATTCACTGAAGGTTTTGTTTTAAGAACACCAATATACTTTACTACATACTATGTATAAATAATGTAATGTTTACATGAATGACAAATATTGGTGATAGTAACATGTTAATAAGAAGAACCACAAAGTATAGATGAAGACCACGACGATGGTGATGAACGTGTGAACAAGAAAATTATATAAGAGGTAAGTTCCTGGGTAGAATAGGACCAGGATTCAAGGTTAAGCTTGGTTAAGATTCTTTGGGGAAAAAAGAACAAAATAAAATCCAAAGACTCCAGCAGTTATCTCTAGTGGGGATGATTTCACATCTCATGTGAAGGACAGTGCAGTTTACAATGAAATGCTCTCTATCACCGGTGAGCATTTGTCTATTTGCTGAAGATATGTGAATAAGGTCATCACCCACTCGACTCATCCCTAGAAGGTCCCAAATCAAAGGGATCCGGCCAACACTCAAACTGACCTTTTACCTGGATGCCCCGAGTCTGGAAATCAGGCAGTAGCAAGTAACAAAGAATTCCTGGGTTGGAAGGGACCTCAGGGGCCATCCATCCAGTCCAATTCCTACCTGAGCAAGTATTCCCCATCTGCAAGTACTTGACACATGGTCCAAGTAGACTACGTGTGAAGAACTCCCATGAAGCAGAATTTCTGAGGGAGCCCATTGTACTTCAAGATGATTCTGACTGTTGTGAAGTCTTCCCTTGCATCAACCCTAAGTATGTGTAAACACAGTCATGGGCAGGAGGTTGAATTTTCCTTAGAACAACTTCTTCACCTCTCTATCCACCTACATAAGAAGGCAGACTAGGATGTGAAATGTTACGGGAAAACCTGAGGTCCCTGCCTTCTTCTCCTACTTTATTTTACATCACATTTACTCCAGAGGCATGTTCACAGGCTTCATGGGGCTGGCACCTAGTAAGCAACTAATGAATCTTTATTGATTGAATGGTTATTGATTATAGTCTTTGAAGGCGTCACAATTTCAAAGCCTTACATTATGAAAACCCACTGTGGAGGACTGGTGGTAAGAAAAGACCTTAAAGCATTAAGACCTTTTTTGTTCCAAATGAAATATAATTTTAAAAGCAGAACTACCATGTTTTTTAAAATCCAAAAATATACATCTGACAAAGACTTTAGGAAGAGATAAATTATGGGACCCATAAATGGTATGGTGAATTACTTTTGAATGGTTTGGGAACACATGGTAGGGGGCAAGCCTGAATGTCTATTTTCTTTTAAATAGCAATTATGATTTAATATGATAAACTTATTTCATTAAATTTACTGAACTGGAATAAATTCCCCATCCGATATGCATTCAGAAGGGCAGTTCATATTCTCTTCCTAAAAAAAATATCTGTTACATTCTTATGTCTTCCACTGCTTCTCTCTTTACCCTGATACTTGAGATAAGATTCAGACAGTCTGGCAGGGGGAAGAACTTGATATTTATCTTACTCACTGAGATGAGACTTTTTGGATCTCAGTGGGTCAGTGAAGTTGAAAACTGAACCCTAAATTCAAGTGCATTTTTCTTCTGACATTTTTTTTCAAATTCTCTACAAACAACATTATATATCTGATTCCCCACTCCAAAGTGCCGTAACATGTGTATGTATATATGCATAAATAACTCAAGTTTGCAACAAAATGGTCATTTACTTGTTTTATAATTATGAATCTTCGCAAACCTATTGCCTTTAAACATGGGTTTCCCCTTCCAATATAAAACTGAAAAGGTTACTTGCTCTCAGTTTGGCCTTCGTTCCCCACAAAGGACCTCCCTATGCCAAACACTGCTTCTTCTCCCTCTCACTGCACTCCAACAGAAGTACCTCTCTTTGTGGCTTTGCTGTTTTCCTCTCTGCGTTATCTTGGCAATAGTCCTGGACTAGCTAAAGAAGGATGGGTTGCTATCCTAATAACCTGCTTGTAGCAAAGATTCAAACCCCAGCTCACGCAAAATACAGAAGTAGCTCTAAGTTACTGAATCTCAGAATTGGAAAAGACCCCAAAACTTACTATATCTACAATATCCCCAACAAATGGTCATCTTTACTTCACTTCAAGACTTCCAGGGATTATACACTTATTAACTTATTAAAGCTGCCCATTATCTATTTGAAAAGCTCCAACTATTGAGCAGCTCTTTCCTTATGAGCCAAAATAAGATTCTCTATAAATTACTGATTCCACTTTTATCTTCAAAGACTAATTAATTAAATCTAATTACGTTTCCACATGTCATTCCTTCAAGTATTTGAAGAAAGCTGTCATGACTCCCACTATATCTCTTTTCCAGGCCAACAATGCCCAGCTTTTTAAATAATGCCAACAAGATGTGGTTTTGAGTCTTCTCACAAATCAGACTTTCTTCCTCTGTATTCCTTGTAGCTTACTGATGTTCTTCTAAAAATTGTAGTGCCCAGAAGTGAATGCAGGGTTCCCAAGGTGATTGGCCCAGGCAGTGTTGACAGCAAGCCTACCTTTTCCTTCATTCTACCTACTATGCCTGTTATTAATTCAACTTGCAGTCACAATAGTGCAGCTCTGATGCTAGACTTACAGTTTACATCTTTTTCACATGAATATTATCAAGTCTTACCTCTTCGATTCTATCTTACCCAGTACTTAACATAGTACTAACATAACTTCAGTTCTATCTTACCCAGTACTTAACATTGTACTAACATAGTACATAGAATAATTCAACCCACTATTCAGGCCTGGGACGATCTTTTTGGATCTCAGTCCTACCAGCCAAGGTAAGTATTAGGCATATTGCCCGGCTTTGTGTGCCATCAAAGTTCTGATAAGCATGTTCTCATTTAAATTGCTGAAAAGTAAGTGATAGTTGACTTTAAGCATCCCAAGGCTGTCTTGTGGTAGAGGGATTATTAGATCTGCTCTGCCGCAAAAGGTAGAACTAGAAGTACTGGTCAGAAATTGCAAAATCAGATTTTAGGCTCAAAACGAAAAAAGTTTCTAATGATCGAAGCTCTCCCAAAGAGACATGGGCAGCCTTAGCAAAGCATTCACTCTCTGTGGTTGTCTTCAAACAAAAGGTGGATGGCCCTTTGAAGGGGAGACTGTAGAAGGGATTCTCAATTAGCCATCAATTGCAGTGCATGGCCTTTAAGAGTCCTTCCATCATTTAGATTCTTGATTCTCTAAGAATGCTCAATAGGAGATGGCTAGCAATTATAGCATGGATAGCATTTACTTGAGCCCAGCTTTAAGTATGACACCACATGAAAGACTTAGAAATGGAAAGCACCTAGTTGCTTCTCTGTTTTACAAATGGAAAAATGGAGGCTGGTCAAATTATGTGTTCAAGTTTAGAGGGCTAAGGATAAGCAGAGCACTGACTACCAACTAAGCCCTCTGCCTTTAGCACTCTTCTATCCTCTCCAATGAGAACTGAAGCTAAAAACTAGACTCCTCGAGGAAGAGTGCATGTAGTAGAAAAGACATGCTGTGGCATCCCAGCAATGTGATCTGACCCAGTGGTTAGTTTAAGCCCTTCCCACCAACTCTGGTGAAAGTACAATCAGCCCAACACTTCCTTCCATTTTGGAAACTACTGTTCCTCAAATAAGGTTCATGACCTTTATAGGGATTCCAGGGAACTTCCAACTACATTTGGAAAATGCAACTTATGCTCCTTTCTCTTCTCTAACCTTCCTAACTCTTTTCTTTCCATCTCCATCCATTTCATACTATTCCCTTCTTTATTCTCAGAATAAAAAATGTTCCAGACAAAAGTTATTTTGGGGATTTTCTAGTCCAAGCCAACATTTTACAAATGAGGAAAATGAGGCAAGGAGGGAAAATGAATTATTGAAGGTAACATAAATACTAAGTGGTAAAGCCTGGACTGCTGTCTACACCTTCCTATTTCAATTTCAGTGCTCCTTCTCCAATGCTACCATGACATGCATCCTTAAGAGAGAAAGGGAAAGAACTTTTACCAAGAGCAGAAAAATCCTAGCATGATTATCTATTAGTTGTGTAAGACATGGGTTGAGAAAATTTTGAGAGCCACTTTTAAAAAAAAACAAAAGCCCCCCTCTTTTTGGGCTTGGCTGCCAAATAAACCTGGCAGCTGCCAACTACCCATTTTCATTCCCAGTCCATGCATAGAAGCACTATTAAGCCCGAGCTGCCAAATCGCCACTCTGCTCTATCCAAAGTTGGAGTTGTGAACTTTGTAACTGATTATTTACAATTGTTGTCACTATTCAGATAAGAACATCCTGTTTTATGTTTAACAATCAATTAAAGGAACATAGGTATAATTGTAAATTTTGTTTCCTTTATAGGAACTGGCTACCACAAACCTATCTAATCGAACTGGAGCAGTCAGTCTTGAGGAATCCTAGGACACTCAACAATCTAGTGATGGTTAATACATTCATAAGTTTTAGTTAAATGTCAGCAGAGCTTTTCTATAGCAAAATCTTTTCTTTTTCTTTTAAATGTTTTCCCTTCACCCTTATGTTTATACAAAATACCCTCTGTGTACTTTCCTCTGCCTGTAAGTAATCCCTCCTGTTTACCCCAGCCTCTCCACCCCTCATATCTCAGCTTTTCCAGTGACTCGGAGGCTCTAAACTTTGGCCACATCTTTGAATGTCCTACTACACAGCTAGAGAACAAAAACTCAGTTCATATCTTGCAATCCACTTGGGCAAACAAGGAAAAACAAGTAAAGGTACAAATACTGTGAGTTACATCCTTGCCCCTAGTCTGTTCTGTAGGTGTGTCAGATGAAAGTCAACAGAAGAGCAAAAAAGGAATTGAATGAGATTTCAGTGAAACTGGACGGGAATCTAAGAAGACAGCAACCATTAGGCATGTTAGCACATTTCGCAGACTAACCACACCGAGAAGCCATCTATGCCAATAAAATGAAGCTGATGCCTCTTTGGATTAAGCTGCCTACTAGGTGTTTAAATATCAAAGTTCAGCTAAAACTGTAACCAACCATCAAAAAAAATTTATAGTTTATACCAAGAACTCTGCTCTGTAATGTGAAAATAGAGTCCCCAAGCTCAAGAAATTTGCAGTGTATAGAGGGAAATGGGACATAATCAATCAGCATTTCTTAAGTGTCTCTTCTGTGCTGGGCACAACATTACACATTGCCTAACAACATACCCAAGGACATGTTGAAGATGTGGGAATGCTTCCTGCATACAGAAACTGCAGTGTTCGTCTTGGTTTGAATTATGTTTCTTCCAGTTCCATGAACTGAAAACTCAACAGAACAAAAACCCAGTCAAGATGACTTGTGCTACTTTCAACATCTGCCTTGGCCTGAAAGTTGAAAGTTTTCACTTGTTTAATTTGCAGGACCATGTATTTAAAATGGTTGGTGTAATTAATTTTCTCCCTCAGTTACACTTTGAGAGTCACAGTCTCCATTATACAAGGGCACAACTCTGATCTTCGGTAGAGACCCCTTAACAGTACTTCATACCAGGGAAACCAGATCTACCTCACTCAGAGAATGTTTTTGTGATGCCAACAAAAACTTCAAAAGTGGAATAGGTTTGACAGTGCCAATAACAGCGAAGAAAATTGTCCACAAATGCAGGAAAAAATCATCATTTGAGAAAACAAGCCCTTTATTTGCTAAATAAAAATAGCCTGCCTATGAATTTCTCCAACAAGAGAACAAAGATAAAGGAGGCTGAGGCTCAGTCGGAGTTCTCATTGATTCTCCCAGTTGAGAGCAATCACTTGTGCAGTGATGGATGCATTCTAGAAATGAACACCTAACTGTTAGTGGCATCAAATGGATGTCTTGGATTCCTTAACAACAGTAAGATCTTCTAGGATGAAGACTTCCTGAGGTGAAAGAGAGCCACCTCCAAAAGAAAATGATGTGTATCCTTAACTGTGTAACCAAAAAAATTCCAAACAAAAGAAAACAGTGGAGATAACTTTAAGTGATATTTTTACTAAATGAAGAAATAAAATGGATCAAGAGATTCATGTAGAGGTCTGAAGCATATGTCACCCTCAGGAAATTCTGAAATGCAAATAATGCAGAAATTGGCAAAAGTAATTAAGAACAAATGCAAGGCCCATAGAGAAGAAACGGGAAAAAGAAGGCATTATTATCTCAGCACCACAGTCAAGAAAATGGAATGATCAGGTGAGACAGCACAGGATTAGGGCAAGTTGTAAGCCAGAGCATTGTGGAAGTAGAGTATGGGACCTTTTGGTAGGAAGACTGGCTAGGTTAAAACAAACAAAAAAAAATTCTGTGGAAGATAATTCAATTTGATAAGCATTTATTAGGCATCTACTGCTTATTTTGCAGAAACTAAGCAAATGAAATTAAATCAGAAAGGAATTAGTTCACTTGGAAAATCTTTACAGTAAGTTTCTCCAGTATTCAAAATGTTTAAGGAATTAATTAAAAAACATATGAGTAATAAGAATCATTACACGTCAGGTAAGTAGTTATTAAAGGTATGAAGAGACAATACTTCAATGAAGAATTCAAGATTTCAACAGGTATTTAAAAATGCTTCAAGTCACTAATAATTGGAGAAATGAAAATTAAAACAACTCTAAGGTTTTGCCTGACACTCATCAGATTGGCAAAAGTGATAAAAAAAAGGGGGGGGGGGGGGTGTAAAAATCATCATTAAATAGGCTCTATAAAAAAAGGCACTCTAATGTACTTAATGATAAAGCTGTGAATTAGTCTAGCTATTCTAGAAAGTTTGCTGTTGTTACAAAGTCCCAAAGTTCACTAAACAATCTTTTGACCCAGTGATAGGACAATTAGGTCTATATCATGAAGGAATCAAAGAAAGAGGAAAACTACCAATATTACAAAAATATTTACAGCTGGCATTTTTGTGATAACAAAGAATTAGACATTAATGGAGCACTTGCCTATCAAAACTGAGGCAGGACTAAATAAATTGCGGCATATGGATATAATGGAATTACTTCTGGGTCATATGATGGAAAAGATGGAGTTCCAGAAATCCTCTCTGATACCTATGACCTCACAAACTTCTCTAAAACAGAAATTATGCAACATAGATAAAACAACTTCAGCTCTCTTCATGGTCTAGGATAGCTGGAATACAAAAGACACCCCCTAAAAATAAACAGATAATTAATGAACTGATGCCTACCCTGAACTAACTCATATGCCTCCCCTCTCCCTTACCCACAATACTACTAGAAGACAGTCTGCCCTAGCCAACTCAAGAATTTGGTAAGGGGCTTACAACAAAACTTAATCCCACAGCAGTCCCCTCTCCCCTCTTTCTAAGTGGCCTGGATATCTAGTTACCAAGCTGTAGGAGTATGCTGGGGTCAAGACAGTCAGTGCCATAGTAGCTGGATTCATAGTATCTGCAAAAGATCTCTGCAGGAGAGCACAAGAACAGAGGGGATGGGGAAGGACACATGGAGGCTTGAAAGGGAATTCAACACAACACTATACCTCATCTTTATTCCAGAGTCTCAGAGACACAAAGTAGAAAAATCAAACTCATAGAACTGGTGTGGCAACTCACTGTCAGTGCTGGGCTGGAGAACTGAGGAACAGAAGGAACAGAAAACTAAGGGACTGGAGGGTGGGGAGAGGGGCAGGGTTGTGTAAGACTCCTTTAAACATGAAGGAAATAGACCAGCACCCAGATAGGACCAATTTACTCCCTCCAAATGTTACTTGAAATAGAGATCTAGCATGGTGAATGGTGAATAGTCCAGCATGGCAGAGGGCTAAGACATATTGAGAATTAGCCCTGAGGAAAACCTCCATGAGAGGGAGTGAGTCAAAAAGTGATCAATAAGGGGAAAATAAGGTGGGATGAAGAGAGGAAATGACTGAAATGGCCAAAGAGATCAGGAAGAAGAAAAAAATTCAAACTCTTTGAACATAAGCAGAAAAATCAACAGGGAAAATATTAACAACATAAGGAAATATGGTCTCTAAGTTTAGTAAAGGGTTTCCAGTATCTATGAATAAATACTGTACTACAAAGGAAAATAATTAAACATTCAATGAAACAGAAGACCCCGTGAAATTTAAGGAGAACATAGAATCTCAACAGATTATTCCTGAGTGGTTTAAAAAAATAAAAGAGAATTTATGAGAGCAGAATTCATGACATAACAAAAAAAAAATAGACAGTATAGGAAGACTTGAATCTGTGATGGCACAGCTCACCAAAGAAATAAAAGAGAGAATAAGAGACTGGGAGTGAAAATACACAGAAGTGAGGGGCAGTTTAGAAGAACAAAAGTAAAATCTATAATATTAAAAGAAAATATGTCCACAATGCAAGCAAAACATACTGATCTCAAAGACAGGGTATGTGTAGAGAAATAATCTAAGAATAATAGGTCTCCCAGAAGAAGAAAAGAAAACAAAAAGTCTGAATGTCATCATGTAAGAAATAATGTAAGATAACTTCCTAGAACTTTTGAACACAGAAAACAAAATAACAGCTGGAAGAATTCATAGATCACCTTCAGAAAAACAATGATGCCAACTCTTGTAATGGTAATGATGAGAGCTAAAGATCTTCCCCACCCATCAATGGGACAGTCATGAAGGGAAGCTTGACTAAGGGAGGTCCACACCTTTTGCTAATTTTCTAATAAGGTGCTGGTTCTGAAGAGTTGTGATGTTCTCTGTCTCGGAAAAGTCTATAAATACTCTGAGGTGAGGTTTTACTTGAGGGCTTACTCATTGGAAGTGTTTGTTTGGCCAGATGAGACCCTGGGCAGCTGCTAAGGAGCCCCCTGACTTTGAAAACCCAGATATTGGTACTTCTCTCTCTGGTAACTATTTATGTATGGTCAGACAGCTGGATCTATCTGTGATATATATATATATATATATATATGTATATATATATATATATATATACATATATATATATATATACATATATATATATATATATATATATATATATATATATGCATGTATGTACTGCTTATGGTCAGACAGTTGGAAGCCCTGTTTGTTGGTTGACCTTTGTTTCTCTGTTTATATTTTCTCTGAAGTTCGGGGTGCTGACTTTTTCCCCTGAACTAAGCAAATGACACACGTGCTTGATTAAAGTGATTTTTGACCCCTCAAAAGTTGTTTTCCTTTTAGAAAAGTAGATCTAAGAACCTGTACAGCAGATATGTATGTCTGAGTCCTTGCTGTTAGAACTCTAAGAAAAGTAGTAGTTAGATTTCGTAATTCAATTTAGTATCATCAAATTCTGTAAGTGATCAGGAGAAAGATCTTCAAATACAAAGGGAAGGAATTTAAATATAACAAGACTATTCTTCATATAACAGAAAACATTGGAAGGAATGGAACTTTATTATGCTGTAAGAAATGATGAAAAAGTTTCAGAGAATCCTGGGAAACTGTATGAATTGATGCAGAGTTACGTGAGAAGAAACTGGAGAACAATTTCTACAAGGAAATTCTTTAAAGAAAAACAACTCTGAAAGACTCTGAGTACTTCAACTGATGCAATGAGCAATCATGATTTCTGAAAACCAACAATAAAGCATGCTATCCACTTCTGGACAAATAAGAGATGGACCCCAGGTGCAGAATGAGACATACATTTTCAAACAAATTCAATGAGAGCTTATTTTTCTTGACTATATGTACATATGTATATTTCTTGAATATATATATATATGTATATTTGTTACAAGGGGTTTATTTTACTTGTTTTTCCAATGGGAAAGAGGATTAGGAAGAGTTGGGAAAGAGAAAGAAGGAAGTAACAGAGTTGTCAAAAAAAAAGGAAAAGAAGAAGATTCATAAAAGAACAGAAAGTCATAAAGTATCACAGAGAAGTAGGAATTATTACATAATTCAAAAGAAAAGTAAACTGCATATCCTTGAGATTCATAGTTTCATGTGCAATTCTCTTTTTTTCTATTTAACTTTCACCTGGAAAAGTTCACTTTATTGAATTTGTTAATTTAATGAACTAATTTATCTTTAATTAAATAAGTAAAATTAATAACTAATGTATTTAAGTTCACTTTATTTAATATTTATTAAGCTCAAATTTTTAAAAGCATCTACATGTAAAAAGGGATTTGCTAGGTGATAGGGATAGAAAGACAAAAATAAAATAATTTCTGTCCTTAAGGAGTTTATGTTTTACTGGAAAGGCTACATTCACACAGATAGGTAAATATAAAATAATTTGAAGAGGGAAAGCAGGCTAAAAACTAGGATAAATGAGGAAAGGCCTCCCCCAGGATTGAGAAGATAAAGATGGAAAGATAAATTGACTCCAGATGTCAGAGGACTATGAATTTCAAGGGAAAAATATATACTAGGAGAGCAATAAGAAGCAAGCAAAAAATTCTGAATACTAGGGCCCCCTTTATGTATTGTATTCAGCACATCAGTTTGGAAATGGACAGATCAGAAGGGAGAGAGAGGGAAGGCAGCAGCTTTTATTAGATGGTATTGCAACATTCTAGGAAGGTAGTTGAGGGAATAAAGAGGACAGATAGGAGAGATATTACAGCGGAGGAATGAAGAGGAAGTGGAGAGGGACTGGATATAAGACAGAAAGAGAAGTATGGGTTAAAAAAAAGAGTAAATGATCTCGAAGTTCTCTTTTAGCTTTCAATCTATGATTCTAAACTGTGGGCACAGATGAGATAACAAAGGGAAAGAGTATGGAGAAAGAAAAGAGGTCTGAAAACAGAGTCTTGGAGAATAACTTCATTTAAGCAAGGGGAGAAGAAACTAGAAAAAGAAGTGGTGAGTGAGAGTAAGGAATAGTACAGTGTCATGAAAACCAAAAGGGGAATGAATGTCAAAAAACCCCAACCATATTAAATGAAAGGGGATGATGCAAAAAGGCCACTGGGTATTCAATTGATTATCCTATTGGAATCATTAGTAGATTCAATCACTGAATCTACTTCCAAGATGATGTCAGTAGAGTGGAGTAAATGGAAGGACACAAAAGTGGGTGTATGTAGAAAGAATGGAGTAGAAACCTACTGTAGAAATCAGGCAATATAAAAGAAAGATAGGATGGGATGGCAACAAGAAAGGAAGGTAGTAATGAAGAGGGAAGGGTTTGGAGACAATGCAGAAAATTTAAGAATGTTGATAAAAAGAGGGGAAAGAGCTGGGAGAGATATTTAAAACAGAAAGTGAATAACTTTTTGAAATGCTATATAGGAGGCAAAGTCAAATATACTGGCATAAGCGTTAAGTCAAAGTGACATTTTTTTTAGACAAGAATGGGGAAAGGAAAAAATGAGTAAAAAAATTGAAAAATTTTACAGGCATTGTGGAGCTCAAGTCTTGGTTAGAAGAAGGCAGGTACAGTTCTGTGAATTTAGTACCATACATATGGCAGGAATTTAGGAAATATTTGTCGAAAATTAATTTAGTCTGTCTCAATCTCAAAAAAATAGAAATAGATTTTGTTGAGATTGGGGGGCTGGGTGTTAAGACTGGATAAGGTAATGTGGGGAATTTGATAGAATAAGGAACTTTTAACAGGATTACAGGAGAACTATTTTGTGACATCCTTGGGCAACATTCTGAAGCCCAGGCCAAGAACAAGAACAGAAAGACAGTAGATAGTGGGGAGTCCTCTATAGAGGAGGGTTAGCAATCTGGGCACGTTGAGTCAATATAAATGAAGCCAGAGCTGATGTGATAAACCGAGATGATTGGGAGGAATGTCAAGATGGAAGTAGAAGGGACTTAAGTTAATCTGCAGAATCAGACAACAAATCTCATCTCCCATTTAGATGGGGTTGTGACACTATAGAAAGAAAATAGAAAATACCCAGGAGGAAAAGTACAGCCTGCTGAAAGGATGTGAGTTTATAATGTAGGAAGCCTGGCAGGTAGGTAGTGCAATGGTTAGAGAGCTGGATCTGGAGTCAGAAAACCCGTTTGCCTCAGTTTCTTCAATTGTAAAATGGGGATCTAGGACCAATCTCATAGTGTTGTGAGAATCAAATGATATATTTGTAAGTGCTTAGCTCAGTGCTGTATAAATGCTTATTTCCTTCCTTTTCTGCTGAAAAAAGGGAATATTTTACCTAAAGAAGAAAAAACTCAAAGGAGACATGATGGTTTTCAAATATTTGGAGGTTAGCCTCCTCATGAATAATTAATAATAACAATAATGATGTTGTTGTGTTCATCCTTCATTACTGAAGAAGACCATGCCATCAGAGAAATAATGACATGACTTGCACTTGACTTTGTTTTGAATGAGGGAGAGCTGTGCAGGTCACCAGCCTCACTTCTCCTCCACAGCCATCTGAATCCAGTGACCAGATATTCTTTAGGATGACTGGAGATGGCCCAGGATGAGGCAGTTGGGGTTAAGTGACTTGCCCAAGGTCACACAGGTAGTGAGTGTCAAGTGTCTGAAATGAGATTTGAACCCAGGTCCTCCTGACTCCTGCACTGGTGCTCTATCCACTGCACCACCTAGAGGCCACCAGTAATAATGATATACTGTTGTTGGGTCACATCTGACTATTTGTAACTCTTGGCTTTTTCTTGGCAAAGATACTAGAGTGGTTTGCCATTTCCTTCTTTAGCTCATCTGACAGATTAGGAAACTGAGGCAAATAGGGTTAAGTGAATTGCCCATGGTCACACAGCTAGTAAGTGTCTGATTCAGCATTTGAAATAGGGTATTCCTGACTCCAGGTCTGGTATCCTATTCACAGCGCCACTAGCTGCCAATGATATTATAGCCAACATTTCTATACTGCCTTCTCAAAAGGCTAGAAATGGTACTGGTCATGGTGTTGCATGCCCGTAATTCCTACTACTGGGAGAGATGGAAGCTGGCTTGAGCTTGGGAGCTCTCAGTTGCATCAGGCTAGGACGGCCACGTCTGATAGATACAGATAAGGAGAGCCCTGGGAAGCAGGAGCTCACCTGCTTGCCTACAGAGGGGTAAACTCATCCAGGTCTAAAAATGGTGCAAATTAAAATGCCTGTGTGGAACAATGTTAGGAGTGGCTTATGGGCATCTACTGCTCTTCCAGCCTGAGTGAGAGAGGGAAACTCACTCTTAAGGGGAGAAAAAAAAAGGATAGAAGAGGTAGACAGGAGGGGGAAAGATAAAAAAGCTGTAGCTAAAAAGAGGAATTCAGAATTTGAAATCTTAGAAGGGAATAAATTGAGTGAATAAATGTGGTCCCATGACTGGGTCACTGAACTGAGTGGAATTCATTAGAACAAACATAAAAAGTCAAAAAGCATGGAGACCTGGGGAACAGAAAGGAATTTTCTAGGGAACCATTCTCATCTCTCCTAGATTATCATAAAAAGATCCTTCTTGACAGGAACTTGAATCTAATGAGGCCCCTTTCAGGGTGTGGTGATACTGGATCTATTCATCATTTGATTTCAAAGAAAACCAAGAGAGTTTTAAAGACCTATCAAAAAGAACATGATAGCTTTACAGATTACACTCTTAGGTCCATATACTTAGAATGGAACAGACCTTGGAGATCACTGAATACAGCCTCTCCATTTTAGAGATGAGAAGAGGCCCAGAGAAATAAAATGAATTACCCTAGTTTACCTGGATAGTAAGTAGGAGAGGCAAGATTTGAATCCAGGTTCTTTGACTTCACTATATAATACTGTCTAAAACAAATTCAACTTTGCCATTGATTTTTCTAAAGCTATATTAAGAGAAAAAAAAAAGATAAAAATACAATTGATGAAGGAACAAGGAAGTAAGCCAGAGGGTAACTTCCTCCACTTCAAATTCTGCTAAATTGTATATAACAGAAATATGCCTGTGTACACATCCCAGACTAATCTGAACACAAAGATTCTCTTTACTTATTTTGAAGAAGAGTCATTTACCATGGAAGGCTCAAGAACCAATAAAAAAGGCAATTTAACAATATCTGTACTGTGTCACCAATCATCTAAAGGGCCTCAAGGCTGCTACATTCCTACTACAGTACACTAGGTTTGCCACCCGGCCGGTTTTCAATTGACACTGCTGTGTATTCTTTTTTTTTTTTTTTTTAAAGTTAGGCTTGTTGGTGTTTAAAAAAAAAAGAATCCAACTCTACAACAGCCCTGTCCTCTGCATTTGCCAAGATCACCAGTAGTAGATGACTTCCTGCCACCAGCGATGGGTGAGCTAGCTGTTAGCTCATTAGAGAGGGGAAGACTTTTCAAAATGAAACAAAATCTTAGAGAGGGCAGGCCAGAAATTTAAATGGGTAAAGGAATTATGGATGTCCATTATTATATGACATCATTTAAGTTACTGAAGAACAAATCCCTTAGAATATAATTGCCTCTTTATGCTGAAAAGAAAGTAATGGATTTTATTGCGGAAAAAAGTTTTGGTATTTAAGTGAAATGTTTCACTTTGATTTTGTATAGTCAAAGAACATCAGAGGGAAACAGAATCACAGAGATTATCTAGTCCAACTCCTTATTTTGACAGATGATGAAATTAAGGCCTACAGAGACTAAGCTACTTGTCCAAGGTGTTATAATTATTAGTCTTAAAAAACACATCTGTATACATAGGAAAGAGAAAGACTGATTTGTAGTGAAGTTAATAATTTCCAAACTTCTTTGTAAATCACATAAATTCTTTAAAGGGAGTCTGCATTAGGCTTACTAGTTTAAAAAGTGGTATAACTGTGATGAGTTATTACTATAATTGAGGCACCAGTCTGACCTAGGTCTTGTAGTGTTAACTTAGCATGTGTCTGGTCAAAGAGAAGCCAAATTCAAGGTTCCTTGAACTGACAAATTGATTAAAATTCTGTTGAACAAATACAAGACAATATTTGGAGTTAGCAACTCATAACTTGGAAAATTTTTCATTATCTTTAAGGAGTAAAAAAGAAACTACTTCCAAATTCTAAATTTACCAACACCTAATAGAGCCTGTTTCTTTCAAAAATGATCATACTGCCATACCCAGGTTCTAATCTAAGATAGGCATGCTTCCTTACTTAATCTCATTCAGACACATGGCTTTTTCTCTGTCATCACCCATCCCGGGGAAGGACAGCTGTTGGGTATTTAAACCAACAAATTATATACACAGTATGTACCTGTATACGCATCCTGACCTCTTTGGACCAGCTCTGTTACTTCATCGGTGAGGGGGAACTCCTCAGATGTATGCTGCTTTCATTGATAGAGAACAGCAAATTGCTTGACGCTTCGAGTCTTAAAGATTTGCCCAGGTGACTGAGAGGTGAAGTGACTGACTTGAGTCGCAGAGCTGGGACAAGTCAGAGAACAGGTTGGGAACGCTAGTGTTACTGACTTCAAAGTAGGCCTTCTAGCTATTATGCTATATTGTCTGCCTTGCTTATGCTACAATTATTACTATTTCCGATGATTATACACATTATATGTTTACCTACCCATCAGAATAGCTTAGTATATATAGTACATGGCACACAGTAAATGTGTAAGAAGTATTCTTCATTCCCTCTTTTCCCTCTCCCTCCCTCCCTCCCTCCCTCTCTTCCTTCCTTCCTTCCTTCCTTCCTTCCTTCCTTCCTTCCTTCCTTCCTTCCTTCTTTCCTTCCTTCCTTCTTTCCTTCCTTCCTTTCCTCTCTCCTTTTTAAAAACATAAGATATTCCTGTTGAATAATTTCCCTAGAATACTCCTGGGTCCCATCCATGGCTTCTTTACCCTGAGATGACACATAAGCTGAAAAGATAAAAACAGGAAAGGAGCAGGACACAATGTATCATTTTAAAGTGTTTTCCTGTAAAACTAATGACTAACATCATACACACATACAAACATACATGCACATGTGTGTACACACGTGTGCACGCACACACACACACCCTAAAAACACCTTCCGAGGAAAACTCCTTCAATACAGCATGAGAATATGCAAGATGAGTTAACCTACAACCCGGAAAAGTTCAAATGAATCTATACGTTAAAAGAATCCACTTTGGGGCACACCCAGGCTGTGTTTTTAGCTGACTTTTATATTCCAATGAAAAAATGGAGGTGCTCGGGATTTGTACGCTTAAATTAATGCTAAATACTTCAAAGAACGAGACAAACAAGTCAGCAGCAAAATTTTTATGGGTTCACTTCCTTTAAGGGAACTTTGAGAGCCAGGATTTTACTGCTGTGAATTCTGGTCACCCTTCCTACCCCTTAGCATCTGTTTGAAATATGTAGCAGACAATTGCTTTTTTGGCTCTAACTCAGGTGGTTGAAATAAAGGACAAACAGACTACTGTATATAAGCTTTCCTCCAGCAATGAAATTTTTTATTAACTCTCTTGCATGGCAAAGCCTGCTGCTGCTGCGCTTCCAGTCCCCATAGAATCATCAAGGAATTTGGCTATTTATTAATTCTGGTGGTCAAGCACTAGGGTGAATATGTTGAGACTTGTCTGTAATATGGAACCTTACATTTCAAAAGGCTACAGAAACGTAAAAAAAAGAGTTCTGTTTAGTTCATCATTCATACGTGTAAAATTCCAAGTGAAATACTAAATACAAGCTTTGTGCATAAATATGTCAGCTCTGTCACAGGGTCCCAGCCAAGGAAAACAAGTCCCACGGTATGGGGGTGCAGAATTATCACTAAAGCCATGAACTTACCCACTTGTACTCAGCTTTTCAAATTTTCTCCCATGACAATGGAAATGTTAAAGAAAAAAAAAGACCCAGAGATGATACTGAGAAAACACTCTCTCTTCTTCAGTATGATGATGGAGAGCATAGATAAGAAATGAGCCAAACACAAACCTTTGTCTATAAAATTTTGCAGTTAGAAAAGCAGGGTTGATTCCAGTCCAAAGCGCTTTTTTAATGTTTTTAAATAGGAAAATTAATGTTAAACTAGTAATGATACCACTGAAGTCTCATTTGGCATTTGGATTTGCAATAAAGTTTAGATGCTTTCAAAAAACTCAGATGGTTACTCTAAAGCAACAGCCAAGAGTTCACAAAGATCTCAAAGACTTAAACTAATTTTATAAATACACTCAATAAGAACTAGGCTATATGGATGAGAAAACATTTACTATTACTTGCTAGAGATGAAAACATTTACTGATAGTCTAATCATGAAATGGGTAGTGCTGTATGCACCAAAAACTAATAACAGACTTTTTCAAAAGAATATAACTATATTCTAGATCTATTTAGTATTTTCTTCTGAGAAAATCTATTTTTAAAATCATTCACTTTCCTAAGTGAATTCGACTTATTTTTAGGAAATAAAGTTTACTTTTATGGTACGCTCAACTCCGTGGTTCCCTTCATTCCCCACTAGAACTTCAAACCTCATGCAATTATAAGCTAATCTTATTTGGGATATGAAGTCAGGCCAAAAAAAAAAAAATCCAAATCTACAAAAACAAAACAGAAACAAACCCAAACCAATCTTCATGATTATCACAGTATCAGAAGTATTCTCCTTCCTCCTCCTCAAAACCAAATAGGCACAATTTTGTTCTGGTTGTTGCAAAATGCAGATTCTTCAAAGACTTTTTCAGACATTTTAATGGAAAGTTAACTCCCATGGATTTTGGCAAAAATACTGGAAACAAGAAGTGAAACAAAAATACCCAATAAAACACTTTTACTTTCCTGAAAGGGTTGGAAGAGAAATAAAACACACCCTTGAAAAGAAAATGATTTTGTAAAATGTTATTAGGAAAAAAAGTTTCACCAAATTGAAATGGTTAGACACTTTTATAAAAATTAATCCCTCTTACCAAAATTATTTTCTAAAGTCATTATCCCCTTAATGAATTTTATCATACAAAGAATGCTATAATTATTCATTTGCTTTATGTTAAAAAAAAAAAGTAAGAAAACCAATTCTGGTCTCCAAAGGCATTTTTATCAACTGAAACAATGTTACCTAGAACAAACCAGGCATTTTCTGAAGCAGCATGTTTTTTTTTTCATGTGGGAAATGGTTGTTGCCATATGCAAAATGTTTCATCGAAACATTTATTTTCATTGGTTGATTCTGGGAAGGCTAAAGGAAGCTTTTTAGGCAGAGGCCTGATGAGTAAATGACATGCCCGGTCTCCCCCTGGCCTTAATGTCCTCACATTTAAGGATGAGAACAATTGCAGGAGATGTACGAGAACAATTTATATCATGACCACAACAATATAGAGGAAAATGTCACTGACCAATACTGAAATTCTTATCAAAGTAATCACACATTTTGACTCTAGAACACTGACGCTAAAGCAGGCTTTTCTTTAGGCAAAAAGGTGGTATCCTGAGGGAAGGGGATGAGGCATATATTGTTGGGCAGACAGTGTGCCACTTTCTTTATTTGTTACATGTAAGGGGTCTTTGTTTGGGGCAAGTAAGATCAAGACTTATTGGGAAGGATGGTGGTCTTCAAAAAAATTCAATAAAACATTTGTTTAAAAGTGTAAAAGAGAATCACACACATGGTCAATTCAATTCCTTCAAAAATATTGAAAGTGCCTACTATGTGGAAGACATCTTTGCCATGTCTTAAAGAGGACACCCAAATGAGCAAAATACAGCCCATGGAAAATTAGGTAAGAGCAAGTAAAGATAATACAAGGCACAAGGTGATATGTTCTGTGAGAGTTGAGGCAGTCCTGTGGAGCTAATAAGCCCTAGAGATCCAGCATGGGAGCTTTCCTGCAAGGTCACAGTTCTGCTCTTCTAACAATCCAACCCTCAGAGTATCATCAGGGAATGTGGCTATGCATTAATTCTGGTGGTCAAACGCTAGGGCAGATATGTTGAGACCTGTCTTTAATATGGAATCTCACATTTCAAAAGGCTACAGAAATGGTAAAAAAGGACTGTTTAGTGGATCATTCATATGTGTAAGATTTCAAGTCACACAGTAAATATGAACGTTGTGCATAAATATGTCCATTCTGTCATAGGGTTCTAGCCAAAGAAAACAAGTCCCATGGTATGAGAATGAAAATAATCGCCAAGGCCATAAACTTGCCCATTTGTATGTTGTACATGCTGGACCTGGAGTCAGTAAATGTTCAAATCTAGCCTCGAGCAAATGTTAGCTATGTGACCCTGGGCAAGTCATTTAACCTCTACCTGCCTCAGTTTCTTCAAATGTAAATGGGTATAATAACATCTCCCATAATAATAACCACAACAATATCTTGCAGGGTTGTTGTGACATTCAAAGGAGATAATATTTGTAAAGCACTTAGCACAGGACCTGATGAATAATAGTCACTTCAAGAATTTTCCTTTCCTCTATCCTCCTCTTCTCTCCAGTCCTTTCTTCTCATCTCTCCCTCTTCTTCTATCCTTTCTCCTCCTCTTCTCCTCTCTTCTCTTTCCCCTTCCTCTTTTCCTCTTTAAATGAGCTGTTTATTTTTATTCTATCTCTTTTTTACAAAAGTTTATTTTAATAGGAGAAAATATTAAGCATAGACTTCCTTTTGTGCTTTCAATTATTGATCTATTATCCCCAATTTGACCAATCAAATCTAGAATCTCCTTCTCTAAACCAAAGTAAAATATTGCATTTTATGATAAATGTTATGAACTGATACAGTATGACAGTTCTTTATAACCAGAAGGCATTATAAATATACAGAAATTAATATGATTCTCAATGCTATTCATCCAGGAAACCACACACAGTGAGAATTTTTCTCTTTTTTTCTCCCTCTAAGTTACTATCATTCTGAAATGTGTATATTCCCATCATGCTTTGGTGTTTTTCAGCCCCATGATGCTCTCACTTTTGATTGTGTAGATGATGGTGAAGTGCACAGGGTATTTACTGATCCAGTTATCTTGTTCTGTGACAGGCAGAATCAATCAATCAAGGGGCCAGCTTTACGCTTACATATTCCAGGCACATCTCTGCACTTCAGGATACGAGATCACAGTGTTATCCAGCCAAATTTGATCAACAAATGCAGTTCCCCTGTGCCACAGCAATCTCAGATGAAGATGTTATTATGTGGAACTGAGCAAAGTGATAAAGACAGTACAGAAAGGAAGGATCAGTCCAGCTGGACCTTTCTGACAGCCTTTATATACTGAGGATGTGATGTCCCCTTCTTCTAGGATTATAAAAGTTACCTTGATTTGAGAAAAAGGATGATGAACATGCCCAGGTGACCACAGAATACTGCATTGCTTTCTGGTCTAAAATCCTCATGGAAGACAGAGTGCATTTTAGGGTAAATTTCTGGGAAAATCCTTTCATAAAAGGATCCTTTTTCAAAGGATAATACTGCACTTAGGTGTAAATTGTAATGCACTTTTTCCAATATTCCCTTTTTTGAAAGTGTCAACTGATGTCTGAAGGACAAAAATATATTTCCACAGTTTGATCAGCCTTACAAATTATTTTTATTAATATCACACTTATAACATGGTATGTAAGATGATGTCAATGTTTTAAGTGGGTCTCAAGGAAAGTCTTAGAAAAGCTCTTACTGTGCTGATACCTTTCCCACTTCACCACTGCCCTAGAGTTATTTTACATTATTTAATCCCAAATACCATCTTTTTGATTCTACCTTTCTTTTGAATTTTAAATCTTTAATGGGAGCCTTTGGCAGTCCATGAGTACAATTATTAGATATCTGCAGAGAGAAATTGAAAAATTAATCATACTTTCCATTTTATATTTTTGTACTACACCAAAAATTACTTACTCTGAAAGCCAGCTCCTATACTCTTTCAGTATACTCTCCCAACATTGAAAATCTTGAGCATGATTTAGGATATGGTATATCTAAACTGAAGCAGCTAAAAGCCTCAAGTTATCCTCTGGGTATTGTGTTCTGGTTTTAAGGCAGAAATTTATTTCAAATCATTTTTTAATTAAAATGCTGCACTTATTGGCAGAACTTATGTTATGCACTAAATAAAAAGCAAAGGAAAATACCATAAGCTAATCCTGCCAATGATTTTAAAAATTGTTTATTATCCTTTTATGGATTTTCCTCCTTAAATTACAACATTTCACAACTGTATGCAAAATGTGTAATGCTATCCCCATGCAGTTTATTATAGAAATTGATATACACTTTAATCTGACCTTCGCCTAAAGAACTCTTTAACCCATGGCAGGGAGGAAGGGGGAGCAGGAGGAATCTGAAGTCATCCATCACTATATGAGCAGTATCAAAACTGCTAAATCTATTAACTTTGTTTTCTTTTTACTATTATTAAACTGGGATGAAAATTGCAACTGGAACCCTGGCATTTGGGTTCCCTTGTCATCATGTAATAAGTATGAGAAATATATGTGGAATCGCCAAATGGCCAATAGACAAAACACCCACTCCAAATGACGTACTGTTTTCCATACCACTCAGACAAAATCAAAACAACAGAACTGCTGCAAACATAAACAAAATAACATTTCCCATCAGCATTCCAGACGGGTAAAATTTACAGGAAAAGAAGCTGGGAAAAGAACCAGAGTGAACCAAGAGCTCATACCTCTGCTCGTGGTAGAGTTCTTTCTTTAGACAAATAGCACTTATTCACTTTAACATTCAAGTGTTTAACAACTGATAAAACATTTGCCATTGTTGGAAAACTTTTTCTGAAGTCAAACATTTGCACTGCTTAAAAAGATGCAGTTCTGGGATAGTCCTAGGTCCTAATTCTGCCTTAAGGGAGGAAGTGAGAGAGAGTGGGAGATAGAAGTGGAAAAAAAAAGTCAGCCTATCATTTGGTGTAATTAATTTTCACCTAATTGGAGACAGAAGGAACTTCCCTACTCCCTGCCTCCCTGCCCCCCACCCCCACCCCATCCCCATTGCTGGGAACTCTGCAGGACAGGAAAGTGAGAAAGTAACTTTAGCAAGTGAGGGGTTGCTCTCATTTGGATTGCTGAGTCACACTGATACAACTTTATTAATGTGTCTCTTTCTTGACAGTCCCGTATCTGTGTTTAGCTGGGATTACTGATCCTAAATGACGGCAGTGCACCAAGTAGCATCAGCAGCTGCACTGGACTCTTTTGGCCGCTCGGTTTCCAGGGCTCCACCATCCCAGAGAGATCCTGCCAGCTGCATTCTCCCTAACACAAGTCCTGTGTTTTGCCTGGCAGTAAATGGACGCCAGTGCCCCAGCATCATCTAAACAACTCTGTTAACATTTGCCCCCAAGCGTCTCTCTCTTTGTCCAGTCTCTGTCTTCTAACAGATGTCATCCAAGTCTAATCAAGCATAAAATGGTCATAAATATTTCTTTCTGGTAGATTTCACATTCGCATTTCATGCAGGGCCATGATATTTTTTTCCTGCTACCTCCAGGGAGTGCCTAATGCAAAAACCAGTTACTTACGTTCAAGGCTTATGTTCCTTTAGTAAAATGCTGCACATGCTCTTAGTTCAAAGACATAAAAAGGCGGAAGACTTTATCTTCTGTCTTTTGTTTAACTCTACCTTTTTTTTTCTGCTTTTAAAAAAAATGCGCCGTGGTTTACTTAGGCAAGACAAACATCCCTTTGTCAGGGTGAAAACACACACATGCACACAAACTACAAAGCAACACCTCCCTCAAACATTACAGTAACAACTTCAGGCTGTCATCATAAGAGTTCTTAATTACCGACAAAAAGAGATTTTTGGTTCCGATACCCAAATGAACTGAAAAGCTATTGAAAGACTCCATGATAAGAAAGAGCAATGCGTTTCCGTTTTGGTTAATTTTATGCACAATTTTATGACCTGCTTCATCATTTTGAGTTAAAACAATGGGATGAATCCAGTGTACAAATGTAAGGTTCATGCCAATTTAACAGTTGAAAAAGGGAAAGATAATCATGAGATAGAACCCATTTCCAGCACTGATACTTCTATAATCCAGGGGAAGCTACTCTAGATAATTAATTCAACCTACTTAATGAGAGAAGTATCAGTAATCAGCAAAATCATATTTATCTTTGGCAAACTTGGTAAATACTCAGTCTTCCTCTAAAATAAAACTATCCTAATATTACTTTGTAAACCATATGTCTCTGTTTCTTCTTTCCTGTTAGGTTTGTCAAAACAGAAATCTTATACAGCTATTTAAAGTGTACCACGAGGCACTTAACACACTATAGATCACAACAGTGGAGCTGGGTTTTGTTTTTTTTTCCCTCTTTTCTCTTTTGAGCCTAATATTTGATTACTGTTAGTCAAATCAAGCTTTCAGGCAAATAATCTCCATTTTTCAAGTTAATGAGATATGGTCATGTCGACAACAGCTTGCAGAAACTTTTCATTTTCATTCCTGCAGGCTGTGCTGGCCTCTCTCACAGCAACTACTGTATGAATGAGTCAAATTTGCCAAAATGGCTTATGTAGACAAGTGCACACTTTAAAGAGGCACTAATTAAAAATACCCACTGGTATCGTAATTTAAATACCATGGAAATAAACTGTGAAAGAAGCTCAGCTCCAGTCTTATGGCTTTCCTCGGAGCACATTTACTTTGACTGTAGGATGTTTTATGGTTCATGAATTCTTAGCTAAAAATGACTTTTCATCTTTGAGGAGTTCAGAATTTTGGTATAATTACACGATTTGTGTTAATATTTGTTTCACATAAGCTATTAACCAGGCCCCCCCCAGAATAAGTGCTAATTGAGACAAACATATTGCTGAAGTAAATAGCAAATTAATACTGTTGATTTAAGGCACCATTTACAACTTCCTCTCCATTACTACTCCTATTACTGTTCTCTTCCCCTCCCTTTCTCTCTCCCCCCTTCTCTTCTTCCCTTCCCTTTCTCTTCTTCTTCTCCTACTCTTTCTTCTTCTTCTGCTTCTATTTCTACTTCTCCTTCTCTCTGTCTCTCTCCCTCCCTACTTCCCTCCCTCTTACATCATGTTTCTGGCTGTAAAATATCATTAAATACAATTTGCAAGAATACTCCATGAACGCTGTTTCATTTACTATATATTTTCCATATCTATATACACATATAAACATATGCATATGCACACATATAGGCATACACACGTATATAAAGTGCATATACATACAGATACATCCCCTAAATCCTTACTGTATTAGGAGAAGAAGAGCACAGTTGCTCTAAAATAAAGTAGTTAGTGCTGAGGGGGTTAAATCTATTTGAGGGGTTAAATATGCAATTACCTTTGACTAAAACCAGAGAGACGTATAGATAAATAGAAGGAATGAAGTCCCCAGGTTCCCTTTGGAAGCCTTCATCACGTTACTAGCAGACAGAAAACTCTTTAAGTGCCATTTTCAGATGTTAAATCATTGTTCGTGCAGCACAGATTCTCACTATTCCTGGGGGAACAATATCTGAAGACAGCGTGCTAACAAATGCAATCCAGTAAACAGGCATTTTTCCTCTTGTTGTGAGTACCTTTCTATTCCAGCTCCCAGCTCTGTCATCCATGCCTTCTCCAGGCTTTGAAGCTAAAGTACTGAATGAGCGTTGTCATCTATTATCCAGAGTGTGCATGTAGATTATAAATAAGAAATAAAAGTGACTCTCAGTACACTGCTTTTGCATTAGCAAGTTGCCTTCTCTCTTACCTCCTCTGTCCTTCATACTTTGCAGCCAACATCCTATTAGAAATCTGACTTTAAATGTTTCTTACAGTGTGAGGCGCATATTTTTCCATGTGTGTCTACGGAGGAGACAAAAGTTTCACGGAAACAAATAAGCTTCAGGCTTTGAACAAATCCATCAATTTCCCTTTCTGCTGGTTCTTTAACCCTTATCTTAGAGATGTCCTTCAGACTCATTATATGATAATTGGATCCACTCTTCATTTGCATCCTTCTGTTGACAAACAGAGTCTATGAATATTAATTATTCTGAAGTTTATTTGGAGAAAAGGCGCTTTCTAATACTTATCAATTATTTATTGAAAATCCCCCCCACCTAATAATCTCATTAACATTATTATACTAAGGCCAACAGCAAATATTCTTCCTATGAGTAACTGTGCCTCCCGGTCACCCACCCTACCAGATCTCGATGGGAACCTTCTACTTAATCATGGGCAGCCCTACTTTTGTTTTTATGAAATCCCAATTTATTCTTGTGTTTGCTTTAGAAGAGAAAATTCACATGCAGGGCTTTTTTAAAACATGAAGTTGCTGATGTGGTACACTACAGAAAAACAAAGTTAAAAAAAAAAAAAGCAAGCCACAAGTCTAAGAAATCTGCACAAGAGCTCTTAACTCCTTGTTGGCTATTATTTCATTCAATGTTGCAAGAAATCAAATTAATAAATGGAAATACCAACAGCCTCAGCACTGCAGCCCTGGGGAACATGTGCTTTAAGTTCATTCCAATAGGTATTGTGCAAAAAAATGCCTCCTCCCAGGAAGTAGTGGACTAAGAGCTCCTTCCCCATGGTGTTCAGGTGAAGTTGGATCAAATTAGAGTGCTTCTGTGCTAACTTCTGTACTTCCAAGCTCTCTGACTTTTGGCTTCATGTAAAGACTACAACAACATAGATGGCTCCTACTTGCAGGTGGTGCTATGGTAGGCACTACACCCAGTGATTTCAACCGAAAGGATGTCCCTCCTGCAAAGGTCACTCAGGTCCCACCTTGTGGGCAGACAAACATGGAAGACTGCTGCCTTACACATGGACTGATGCAAGAAGGTGAGAAATCACAGAATGAAAGAGCAGAAATCATACATTTCATATTCCTCATTAAAAAAAAGAATGGAAGTCATTTATCCAACTATCCAGTTAAATGACAATCCAGTCCAGATTTGAACCCAAATCTCTTGGTCTTGCTCCAGTTTATGCAGGAAAAGAAATACAAGCAAAAGGCTGAATATTCAGGGCACTTGTAGCAATACATGATTTAAAGACAGAAAGTATCTTCAGTGTTATCTGGCTCACGGTCCCCCTTATACGGATGACAAAAGAGAAATCCAGAGAGGGGAAGTGACTTTCTAAAAGTCATATAAGTTACAAAGCTCTGAGGCTTGATAGGATTTTCTGACTTCAAATTCATTGTTCTTTTAAGTTTTCCTGAGGTGAATCCTAATAGACTTTTTTCTATGTAGTGGGTCAGAGACCAGATTTTCTTGATGGTAAGGACATTATTAGTTACCCTTAGGTAAGATTAACCTAATAATGAGATGAATTATAAGAAGAAAAGACAAGAAGAAGATGGTAAGCCCAGATGTTACTTCAATGGTCCATAAAAGATGTAATAAGGACCGAAACTAGACTGGTAAGAGCAGAATTAGAAAGCAGAGCAAGGTGGAGTCAACAGGACTTGGGGAATAGGCAACAAACTGAAAATATAGGGAAGAAAGGAAGGAAAAGATAACTCCAATATTTCAACCCTAGAGAAGAAGGCAAAATGTAAGGAATGAAGGAGCAGGTTTGAGGGGAAAGATAAAGAACTCTGTTTTAGGACACCACCATTTTGAACCATCATAGGGAGTTGCTCCAATTATGTATCTAAATTATAGAGGTGTTCAAACTAGAGGTTGAAATTTGAGAGTCATCTGCACTGAGCTGGCAGTTGAAGAAATAAGAACAAATTAAGTGGCCAAGAGAAAGAACATGGAGAAAAGAAAAAGGTCAGAGAGAGAGTCTTGGGCAATGCCTGTATTTAGCAGGAAAAGAAATGGAAAAGGAGCAAATGAAGAATACAGAGGAAGAAGAGTTAAAAAACAGAAGGGGAAGTGGGAGACTCAGTTTCATGGAAGCCAGCAGGAAAGAGTTTCAACAAGGTTCAGATCAAGTGACTCAGGTTGGACTGGCACTAAGGAAAGGCAACATTAAGAGGTTATTACTGACCTCTGAGGAATCATTTTCAATCCAGTAATGAAGGAAGAATACAGATTGATCCAGGTGGAAGAAGAAATAACTAAGCAACTGCAGGCATTGTAAGTAGTAGGTGTCACTTACTACACTTGGTAACAAAAAAAGAGACTATGGTAAAACATTCCAGTTTCAATGCTTAAGCAAGACATTTTCAGGTATTGGCTGCAATAATCTAAGCTGCTTCAAGAAGCAGATAATGAATGTCTTTTCTCAGGCTAAGCATGAGTACCATGTTTGGATTGTTCCTCCAACCACACTCCACCTCCAGTTGTCAAAATCCTTCCCTTACAAGTTTTATGGACATCTTCCCATAAAATGTAAGTTTCCTGAGGGCATGGAATGTTTAATTTTTTTTTGCTTTTTTTCTCTACTGTTTAGCACGATGTCTGGCACATCAACAATATTTGCTTATTAAATATTCTAGGAATCTCTGCTAGTAGACTGTACTTGAGGGGACAGGCTATTTCACTTTTGTCTTGGTATCTTCATGCATAATAAATGTTTGCTGACTGACTGATTGATAGCTCATCAACTAGACTATAAGCTCCCTGAGGACAGGGATTTTATTTTTTGGATTTCATCTTTCCAATCCATGGAATCTAACACAGTATTATACATATTTTGAGCCCCTTCTAAGTTCAAGACATCACTGTAGGCAGACACTGGTTACTGAAAGGGAAACAAAAGAGATCTTGCACTCAAGGAACTAACACTGTATATCCATTTATTGAATTGTTGATGGCCTCAATTAAAGTAGATGAGAGCAAGACAGTCATATATGATCAAAAAGGAAGTGAGAGTCAATCACAAACTGAGTGATGATGGGAATTGTGTCCAATACCAGTAACCCAGTTCACACTGGCTGTGTGTGTCTAGGAAAGAATTAGATGGCTAACCTTCACTAAGTCTGACAGCAGAGGATGTGGAGATGACAGCATCAAGCCAGCTCTCAAGGGACTGCTGCAGGATTCTGGGAAGTATCTAAATCTTTCCCAATAGCACTGAAAAAAAATGTGGGATTTGAGATACCAGGATAACCACAATGAATGATGCTGCAAGAATAGGAATTGGGAAATAAACCATGAGATGGGAGCAGGAGGGGGAGTATGGGTAAAACAAAGGGGAAAAATGATAATGTGACTAAGTGAAAGCCAATCTATCTTTTGGAAGTCTGACTCTGCTGGTAGGCTAGAAGCATTCTTCAGAGGTGGCCAATTTAGGATTTATGACTCAAGAGTCATGCAAAGGGTCATAGACAGGGGTTCAGAGAAGAAACAGCAATACAATTTTTTTATCACCTTCAACCCCTGTGACGGATCCCATGGGGATTTCATTTTTCTCACAGTTTGATGCTATATATTCTGATCTACGTAGGAACTTCATCACCTGCTGCATGGGAAGAGATAATCACACTATTTCCTTTGCCCATGGTCAGCCCCTTTCCTGGAAGAGTTGGACAATCCCAAATCCTACTGAAGAAAATTAACAATAAACCTCATCCACCTAAAACTGATTATTGAGGAAAAATGTTCCTTAAGAAAATTGTATTATAACTAGAGTAAAAGTGTGTGTACAAATAATTGAGAGATGAGAGAGAATGAAAGAAGCAGAGACAAAAGAGGTTTGGCTCTAGGAATTGGGGTAAAACTCTATGCTGTGTTAGCCCAAGTTTCTTAGAATTACAGAAACCAAGTATTGCAAGGGACCTTGATAGAAGCCACACTAAAAAGGAATCACCCTGATAATATGCCTGACAAGTGTTCACCTAGCTTTTTTTGGCAGGGGAAGACCTCCAAAGAGGGTGATCCCTCTAGCTGCTGAGGTGACCCATTTCACTTTGAGGCTGCGTCAGTCTTTAGAAAGGTTTTACTGATTGTAAAACAAAACAAAACTCTTTGTCATTTTTCCCTCCTTGCTCCTAGCTCTGCCCTTTGGAGCCCCAAAGAAGAAATCAAATCCTCCATCCACAGAACATCTCTTCAAATGATGGCATGAATACAAGATACTATAACCACCTAAATCAACTGGTCAATTAATAAGTGTTCCTTGAGTGCCTTTATGTGGCAGGTACTGAGATACAAAGAAGGGCAAAAGACACTCCCTGCCTTTGAGGAGCTCAGAATCTAATGATGCTCACTTGTGAGTAGTTATCCTTTCTACATCATGGGGTTAGGGGTGCTGCACCCCCACAATCTTCCATGTAAAAAGTTTTTGTTCCTTCCTTTGTACCAGAAAAGAAGTCTGAATTATCATGGAATTAAAAGATAAAATATGTCCATACTATACAACACTATACATATATTTTGTGCATTTCTGAGTTCCTAAACTTCTTCTGTGTCATCTTCTGGCCTTTGTGTGTTGTATGCAACTTCCACAAAACTCCCCCGAAATTCCCATTTAATGTCTTACACCAAACTGAGATATAGTGAAACCTCCATGGGAAAGACATGATGTGGAAGGGAGAATTGTATTTTCCTCTCCCTGATATTTGAATGGATGACCTTAAAGATCCCTCTAGCTCTGAGTCAAAGACATATAATTCTAAGTGCAAAGGATAGAACTATGCAAATTGCTCTAAGAAGTGTAAAAATGGAGACAGCACCTTCTTCTCGGTAAAAGGTATGGAAATACACATTCAGGAAAGGCTTTGCAGAGGAGGCATCAGCTGAATTTGACCTCTATCAAGAGGACTTTACCAGGGTAGGACATCAACAAATAGAAACGGGAGCTAGGAATGATGGGGCTGCTTTGGGGGATGGATGGCATAGAATAGTGGAATTGTGAAGCAGTATCTGTGAAGGGTAATAGTAGGAGCTCAGCCTGCAAAGGAAGGCTGCAGCCAGAACGCACTGTGCTTGAAATACTAGGACTGGAAATTTATACTTTTGTCTATAAAAATGGGGAGCCTCTTCCTATTATGGAAGGCCATAATAGGGTCAATGCATTTGGAAAATTATGTCTTACAGTGTGGTACATGAATGAGAGATGAAAAGGGAGCAGAATACAAACAGAAGGCCATGTTCAAGATGAGAGCTTAAACTATGGTTGCGGCAGCAGGAAAATAGAGGATGTGCATTTCCCATCCCTGAGCACTGTGGAAGGAATGACTCAAATTAAAAAAGGAAAACACAAAACAAATCACCCCAGGCCCAAATTACAGCCAAAGACAAGAATTGGGATGTCATCTCAAACATGTTTGGATCGGAAGTGGGGAGGCAGAGAGAAGGGAGATACCTAGGGGAAGACCCTACAGAGTCCTGAGAAACAGTCATCTTGGTGAAACCACAGCATGTGAGCAACTTCTGAAAGGACTTGAAAAATACTTTGTGTGCTGAGATGGTTTTGAGATGACAAGGCTGCCTGACTTAGATTCTCAAGGTTGAAAGGGATAGGGTTAAAAAGGTAAGCTTCCTAAAGTTGCCCATCTACTTTAAATTGTTGAGACGATCTTTGACAAAGGCAGTATCGTGATTTCCTCTGCTGAACTTCCTTCCGTATCCCCTTCTGTGTGATAAGGATAACGAAGGCAACCTTTTAGTCTACCATCTCTCGGAGATCCCCTCTCCTTGCCAAGCATTGGTCCTAAAACGGCTGTTTTGTCCAAGAGGCTCCTTCAACCCCGGCTCCATTTTAGGCAGCACAACTCTGTCTCGCTCATTTGGAAAGTAAGGGAGAGATAAAGATGGAACAGAGATTGCTTACGGCACTTTGGTATTCAAGCTCCAACTCTTGACCTAGAACAGTCACAAGTTAATACCATCAGATGTAATGGCCAAACAAGGGCTCCTGAAACCAGTGGACCTCTTAAAATAATAATTCCGAAACCAGAACTATGTCCCAGACAAGGGAATAATTCAAGCTTTTCTTCTCCTCAAGGAAAAGTACATATTTCGACTTGTAGGTTATGAATCTTTAACACTTCTATCATAAGTCTGATGATGCATCTTTAGTCAGCAATTTCTTTTATTTGTTGTGTTAAGAGATTGGTTTTTGTTAAATGGGTAGTGTTCAAGAGGGGAAAACCAGGTGGTCCACCGAAACATTAAAAAAAATACCATGAAATACAACTCAGAGAGCACTGTCAATGGGTCCAAATGCTCTGAAAGCATAATAAACCACTCTTTACACATATTAAAACAATGGAAATAAGTGTGGCAACTTCAAAAGAACTAACTCACTAGTCAGGGGGAGTAGGGTGAATAATTTTCTCAAGAAATACAAGGCACCAGAAATATTTTACTTAAAATGCTTTCCTTTGGTTTGGGAAAAGGGTTCAAACATGTCACCTAATACTAAAAAAACAAAGAAGGTATTCCCCAGTCCTGTCAGTCACTGACAGCTGTTCCAGGCACCTGGAGAAAGTTTACAGTTTAAATCTTCCAGTTCTGTGTACCTAAACACAATAGCAATAAAGGAGAACCCGTCAAACAGAAAATGGCCTGCTTTTAAGTTGTCCATAAAATATCTCCCGCTACCAGCATTTCTTGTAGCTCGTTGAGTATTATGTTCAGCAATATTAATAGACCCATATTTACCGTATCTTAAAAGCTAACAATTCCATTGCCAGGACTAATTAAGGAGGCAGGAAACTGAGAAGAAGCAGTATACAATTTCTTAAACATGGCCCATCTCAGAACCGTAATGTTGAGTTTACTGTTTCTAGGACACTGTAAACTGTCCAAGGCACTGTTGGCCTCCTTTTGTTTCACGAGTTAAGACCAAGAGCTCCCATTTTTAACATCCTTTTTAGAAGCAGGCAGAATTCAGCCAATTTTCATTTTTGCTTGGATGCCACCACATTTGACTTTTCTGTTGAAGTATTCATAGCAAAAGGTGAGAAGCAAGAAGCCAATTTTCATATGGAAAGGAGAAACAGTGTTGCTGCTTAAAAGTAAAAACCCACATAAGTATCCTAAAATATTAAGACATATTAATTGAAAGTACGCAAGGCCTAAAGAGTGAATAGTTTCCATTCTATGGTTTAATCAATTTTTCTTCTCTAGATGAGAGTCAGTATCATATGCACGGCAGATGGCCAATGGGCTTTGGAGTCAAGAACTGCAGGTAATTCTACCTCTACCACATCCTGACTGTGTGACCCTGAGCAAGTCACTTGGTATCCTGTACAGCAGGCAACACTCTTAGGTTGGAAAGTTTCAGAGCAGGTATTCAGAGCTCTGTATTGGTAGAGGAAGTTTTTCACCTGAAACTCCCATATCAATGAAATTCTAAGTCTGATTTTTTTTTAAATGGCATTTAGAGTCATAAGCTAGAGGATGAGTAGGGGTCGCATCTCTATAAAAGGAAACAAAGATTTTCATAAGCTATGACTACTGAAATGGAACAATCAGAGAATCACATATAAAGAGCTGTAAGGGTTCTTTGAGGTCATTAAGGTCAATTCCTAATTTTACAGCAAAATCCTGAAATTCGAAAATGACAAGGGATTGTCCCAGGTCACTCGGGTACTAAGTGCCAAAGGTCAGCTCTTCTGACCCTAAATCCAGTCTTCTCTTTATACTACACCACAACGTCCAAATTCATGCAAAAGTAGACAACTGTTACCGATTTTCAAACTAATAAAAATTAGTAATAATGACTTCTGATTTTAAAAAATGTGTTCATTCACTGAAGTCAAAATATGGCTGTTTTCACCTATTTGATAAAGTGTTTGTTTCTCTCAACTCATCATAAGATGATAGATTTTGAGCCAAAAGGCAACTCAAAGGTCATCTGGTCTGACCAGCTTTATGGATGAGGAACTGAGGCCCAAAATAAGAGAAAATGACTTGTCCAAGATCGTCCATGCAGAGAGTAGCACAGCTGGGACTCAAACCTTGGTCCTCTGACTCCCATTTTTTCCATTATACAATGTTGTCTTCTATTCAAAGGCATCTTGGTCATCATCCAGTTGCCAGAGAAAGATCCAGGATATGGGCTAATAAAACATTATAATTTTGGCTAGTTTATCCTCACCTTTAAAACATTTATTATCATTAGAAAGTATCTTTATATGCAATTAGAACATAGATTATTTCAGAAGAGTATAGCAAGCAAATCATTCTTATTAATTTTTGGTTACATATATTTCTTTTTTTCCTCTTAAGATTTATTTATTTAATATTCATTTTTAAAAAAGCTGAGTTCCAAATTCCCCTCTTTTAGTGCCTCCCCATCTAGAAAGAGGGAAAGTAATAGGATATTAACTAGACACGTGAAATCATGGAAAACATATTTCCATATTAGCTATATCCTAAAAAAGAAATGAAAAAGAAACATTAAGAAAAACAAAAAAAAATCATGTTTCAATCTGTACTCTGAGTTCATAAGTTTTCTCTGTGGATGTGAATAGGATTTTTCATCATAGATCCTCTGAAATTGTCTTGGATCACTTATTGATCTGGGTAGCTAAGTCTTTCACATTTGATCACTGTAACAATATTGCTGTTACTGTGTACGATGTTCTCCTTATTGGTGAGATACATTGTGTTCTTTGCTTCCAATAATCTGCAAGATGGGAAGTAGGAAAGAATGTACATCATTTAATTTTAAAAACTTGCAGACAGGCAAAAAGTGAACTCCACCTAACCCTTGGTGTCAACGTAATACCATAGCTCCCTCCAAAGCTTCAGGAGATGCCATGTCTGGTGGGCCAGGTCATAAATGAGCAAATTTAAATGACTCCAATCCCCTGGTCTCCCAGCTGAACTAGCAGCAAGCCCCTTTTCTGTTGTAATATTGTGCCACTGTTTTATGGGCATCACAAGTCCACCTGTAACTAGTTATAGTCACAAATTGGAGGCCTTTCTAATAACCTGGCTCCAAATGTTATTTTTTAACCTATTCTCTATCCCCTAAAGGTCTTAAAGCAAGTTTTCCAAAAAACCAGAAGATGGAACACTGGCCAAAGGGCAGTTCTGGGATGATAAACAACGAAGAAACAATTAGATCTCAATAGACAGCAGCCTATAGAAATTGTTAGTTATAGGAACAAGTTAATTATTCAGCCTCCCCAGTGCTAGGTCCTAATCCCATGGAAAAGATTGTGGGGGGATGGGACTGTAAGAAGCATTTAGGCATGAAAATAACTGCCATGTGTAAAAACTTAGATATAAAAAAAAGCAGGTACAACAATTTAATCCCAGAAAAATGCGTACTCCAATAAAATAAAATAAAAATACTTGAAATTTGGCTCACAGTGTCCTTTTCACCTAATGGACAACTCAGTAAAGAAAATATGATGGATTTTTTTCTTGCCTGTATTTGATTCCCAATTAAAATTAAATATAAACTGAAATGCCACCTGGATTTTGCAAAACCCTCTTTTTAAAGAAGAACTTGGACTTACATATACAAACGTTTTACTAAATGACCCATGGCAAATTGCGTAATGCCAGTAAAAGTTGTGTTTTTTAAGTTATGAGCCCCAAAGATTTTATCTGAAATAAAACCCTGATTCAATTCAGATTTTGGAGCAAACTGTGACCTTAACTCTGCCTCTAAATTTAAAACATTTGTGTGTACAACCCTTCAGTAATGCTGCTAGTAGGTATAGAGAAGAAATACTGTATTTATTAAGATTCTTGTTTTCTTTTCTAAAAGGCTAAATTAGACCACTAATTGGCTACAAGAACTGGTTCCACAACCTTGCAATCCCAATTGAGAGGTCAGTCTTTAAATTGAGAGGTAGATTCCCCTCCCCTATTCTTAGTGAGGCTTTTCCTGCTTTATTCTCCTTCATTAGTTCCTATGGTTCCCTAAAACTCAGTTTGGTATTGGGGGTCATCAGTTCCAATGTTGGTGGGTTTCTTGTGACCTATATAACATTAGACTGTCACTTCATGTCTCTGGGTCACACTGTACTCATCTGCAAAACAGAGGTGTGCATGTGGGGTGGGGTGAGGTGTGATTGGACAAGATTAAATAGTCTCTACCAGTTTAAAATTCTCTAAGGCAATGAGCCTAGATACAAAAAACCAGGTGAAGGGAGCACACACCACTTTGGAATGTCTCCATAACTTGTCTGAATGGGAAAAGATGTAGGCTTTCCAATTCAACTGTCTGCTAGAAAGAGCTGTGAAATCAAGAAAATGAACCTCCTCTTCTTGTCTTCCCAAGGCAAGGAAACCCACTTAGAAGGGAAGAAATATAGACAGTGTGAGCAATTGCATATGTTTCAATAAGGAAAAAAAATACATTTGATCAGTAAAGGGGAAAAAAATCCAGTTTACTATTTCTTCTTCTTTATAACCAGACCCTCATGGGAATATGGACAAAAAATGTGTGCCCCAATTTTTATATTACCAGGGTTGTAAACTCAAGAAGTCACTCCTTGGCTTTGTTAAGAACATGAGAATAACCAAGGTTTATTTGTCTGGAGTCAATATCTTTTACTTTTATTTCACAAAACAGAGCACAGGTGTAATTTGCTTCTTGTAGACAAGTGAAGAGTTTCTCAAAATTTGTCTAATTTTTTTTTAAAGGAAATGTAGCACAGTATTTTGGAGGGAAAGATCCATAATTGGAATCCTGCCACTTAGTACCAGAGTGATGCTGGACCTCAGTTTCCCATATATAAAATGAGACTAAGACATTAATGACTAAGACTTTTAAAAAGGCAATAAAATACACACCAAGCATAAAAAGGGAGACTCTTGATATCTGAGTTGACCACCATTGGACATCTGGACGAGAGGAAACTTAGAAGCGACCTAGTCCAAACTCAAGTAAACAGAGGCAGAGAGATTGAGTGACTTTACCCAAAGTTCATACACATTTTAAGTGAATGTCTGAGATGAGATCTGAACCCAGGTACTCTTGGCTCTAAGTCAAGTGCTTATCCATGATATAAACATAACATAGTGATAATAAGAATGGATTTAAGAGACCAGTTTATTAGTCTATAAATATTTGTTAAGCCCTTACTAAAAGCCTTGGACTATTCTAAGCCCTGGGGATACAAAAATAGGCAAGAGACAATCCTTGTCCTCAAGGAGCATCCAATCTAATGATGGAGACAATAAGCAAGCAGAAATGTACAAACTAGCTATAAAAGGATTAATTGGAAACAATTAAAAGAGGAAAGCCTGTAGAACTGAGAAGGGCTGGGAAAGGCTCCTGTGGCAGGTGGGATTTTAGTTGGGACTTCAAGGAAGTCAGGGAAACCAGTAAGTGGAGATGAGGAAAAACATTCCAGGCTAGGGACACAGCTGGGGAAAATTCTGGGATCCAAGAGATGGAACAGCTTGTTAGGGAACAGCCAGTGTCACTGGATCAAAGAGTATGTGGTGTGGTGGAAGGTATAAGGAGACTGCAAAGGCAGAACAGACAAGGGAGAAGGGCCAAACTGACATTGTGTATGGCCTTTGCCTGAGACCTCCAGGGAGAAAGAATTCACTACCTTCCAAGGCAGCCTGTTCCACTTCTGGATAGCTCCAGCTGCTAGGACACTTTCATGGAGACATGGTCTTTTCAATTTTGCAAATAACCCTCCTGCTTCTACCCATTTCTCATCTCACTTGTTCAGCAGAATAGCTGGAAGCTTTCTTTTCTGGGACAGCCTTTTTGCATGTGCAAGGACTACTATCATATCCCTTGTTCCATCTGATCTACTCTGGGTTAAGCATCCCCACTTCCTTAAAACCAGAGTCACAGGGCAGGAACTCAAGACTTTTCACCATTCTGGTTGGCCAACTCATTAATATCCTTCCTAAAATTGCTCAGTACTAAACACAATGTTCCAGATGTGGTCTGTCTAGGGCAAAGTTCAGTGGAATTTTCACCTACTGAAGCTCACAGCTCTCAATAAAGAAGAATGTCAATTTATGACACTTTGATTTGGATCAATAAGAGTGTTATTCTAAATTTAGAAGCAATAACTACTCTGAAATTAGACCTTTTATCTTTGATATTTTCTTAAGTTTGTATTTTATTGGGGTAACAAAAAAAATGACAACAATTATCAAACGCTAATGACTGAATATCAAGTGTTTCCTACCCTGTCTAATCTACAAATACCAGTCAGGCAACAGTCTGTGCAGACAGATAGGCTTTGCACCATTTCCTGAACACTGAGAAATGAGAAAAAAAAAATCTATGGGGGCCTTTATTCAGAACTTGCCTCTTTCACACTGTCCACCTCATATCCAAATGGACTGGAGAAAGGTCAAGCAGTCTCTAAAGCAATTAAAACTCAAGGCATGTTAATGAGCCTAAATTCCTCATTACAGGGGACACAGGCTAATCTCCAGTGTCTACTTCAAGTTATAACCTAATGGAAAAGGTTAATATAAATCACAAGGTGATCTCTGCCTTCTCTAAAATCCTAAATTGCTTACTGTTTGGACCCTATGTGTGGGAATTAATTATGCTAGATGGCGGAGTCAAGAGAGAGCTAGGCCTGGAGTCAGGAAGGCCTGAGTTCAAGTCCAGCCTCAAACACTTACTAGCTGTGTGACCTTAGGCAAGTCACTTAACTTTGTTTGCACCTCAGTTTCCTGTAAAATACGCAGGAAAAGGAAACGGCAAACTATTTCAGTATCTTTGCCTAGAAAACTCCAAATGGCATTATGAAGAGACAGGCATAACTGAAATTACTACACAACAAGTGTACATTGCGTATGTTTGAGTCTCTTTGTGTAGGTATACATACACGTACAATGTATAATTGTACATTTCTATACAATACACACACAGTTGTTATTTTTTTCGTCTCTTAGTTAATTCCACACAATTGAAAAAAATAAGCTTTAATTTTAGTTTCTCCAATTGCAGTCAAAGTTCCTTTGAGGTCAGTGAGTTGGACTTCATCTTTTCTTCTCCCACTTAATGAGGGTTTGATTCTTCTCATGAAAACTGAAACTGACAAAGTGTTCAGCATGTAGGTAAGGGACTCAACTTTGTTTGGAGTCCATACACACTCAAAGCATCCATGGAGAGATTTCAGGAGGTCTATGACCTGGATGGGAATATATTTCCATTTAACTGGTGTCCTTTATAATCCTATGTATTTTTTTTCTGCATTTAAAATACTATTCAGAGAAGGGGTCCCCAGGCTTCAGCAGATTTCTGATTGGTCTAGGACATATACAAAAACTTTAAAGGCCCTCATAGTTCTAAAGAGCTATTTTCTCAGCAGGTTGGCATGAGATCCAATCATGTCCATGGTAAATTAATTTCAATGACCTGTGATCTTATTAAGGGAGGGTGTTTCAGTCACCAAAGCTGGTCAGAACAACAGGTTTTGTGACTAAAAAATCCCTTACCCTGCCACCAACCCATGGAAAACTGCTCTGGACCTTATGCAGTCTGTTCCTTGGCAGACAATCAAACCCTTTCCATCATGGTAAGACCTGCCAAAGCCCAGGTTCTGCTGGCACAAGCTTCAAAAATCTAGGTTCATTTCCATAAAATGACAAGGCACAGATAGGGCTTCGGTGGAAGACAGTCAACCTATTGGACAAAAATCTGATAATCCTACTCTTTAAAGGAATTGTTAAAAAAAAAATGAAGTTCTAAGATTAAGCTCCATTCCACTAAGTGGATAAATGCTTATGAATAATGTGAAATATTTGTATGGCACATGTTTCTTCCAGCATAGGTCAGTCAAGATGGCCTCAGCCATCTTCTGACTCTGAGACATGATGATTCTCTGACTACAACAACTCTCTCGAAGGAGAAAAACTGGCAATTAACCTTCCAAATCTGATCAAACTCTCAAATAATCAGATACATAGAATAAAATATTTGGGGGGGGGGAAATTACCTAAAACCCTCTAAAGTGACATAATCAAAAAGGATAAAATTCAGTGCTGACAAGGCTGTGGAATAATACTAATAACTAGTATTTAAAGCACTGTGCTGTAAGGTCTTTCTATAGAACATCAGACACGTTAATAGCATTGAAGAGCCTGGGAAATGGCGAATTCCTCTTGGAAAACAATGTAGTAAGAGATGACCTGAGTAACAACATTGTTTGGTCCTATGACCTATTGTCCCGCTAAGACTACCAGGACTGATAGCTAAGGATGTTATTAAAAGCGCAGGGAAATGGAGTGGGAGCCATCTGTACAATAACATTCATAACACCTTAACGTGTAACAGGAAAAACCTAGAAACTACCAATGTGGACAATGTTTGGGAAATTGCTGAATAAATTGTGGTATATCAAGATAAAGGAATAGTATTATGCCATAAAAATGGAAATATGAATAACACAAAGAAATGAGGAAAGACTCATGGAGAGGGATACAGACGGAACAGAGCAGAATTAGCATACATCAGCAAGGACTACGATGGCAATATTGGCAAAAAGTACAAAGCAGAAAAAGCCTTCAAAAGAGGGCATGGAAAAATATAATGTTACTATTATTTTAAAGTGAATACATCAATTTTTTAAACTTTACTTAAAAGTTTTGTGCATGGTTATTTTCACATTTACGTGTGCAAATTTTTGCTTTTGTTGAAGGATTCTAAGTTCAGAATTTTAAAAATCTAAAATAAAATGCACTGCAGAAAAAGGGCTGAAAGGGGCAGAGAAGTCAACAGGTACTTCTGTTATGGTTAAAGGGAATTTATTTTTTAACCAACAGTACGTGATTTGGTATTTATGTTTTTTTATGTATGATCGTTCTTCATATTCCACATTTAACTGATGCTTGTGTTTCTTCACAGCTATAAAATCCAGACTAAATTAAGAGAAAGACAATGACCTGTTCATAATCTTTGACATTTCCATGGAAGACCAGGTCTCAGTCAAACATTTGCTTCAGCTCCTTATATATTTTGCATTTCAGATTCCTATCAGGTATACAATCAATTCTGATTGAGTAAGCAGCCCAAATCTTTGAATGGCAAAGAGATTCAAGGGTAAGTAGAAAAATGAAACTATACCATGATGTTTTAAGACTAATGTATCTTTAACTGTGAGCATGTGTGTACATGGTGGGTGTGATGGGGGAGTATTGGTTATTTTTTCCCCACCCCTAGCATAACCACTTGCACACAGTAGTTGCTAAAAAAAAGCTTGCTGAATGGTTGAACTGAAGAAAGAAGGAAGAAATGCCTCGATTCTCTCCTTCCTAGAACAAGTATTCAAGCACTTTGTCAGTATGTCTGAAACTGATTTGGATCCCTTACTAAGTCTTGTTCATAGTAGGGTATCAATATATATTTGTTAAGTGACATAATTTTCAAGATTCTTTTCAGCTCCAAATGTTTTCAGTGTTTTTTTTTTAATTGACCACCTCCTTAAGGTACATACAATTGGTTCTTCTATTGAGGTAACAGCAGTGACCCCACATCCCAAAGTGAAGCTCCTATATATGCAATTAGCGCATGATGTCTCCTATTAAAACAAAGAATTAACTTTTCATATTGGGTCTCCACATGGAATGAGACTTAGCCTCTATCCTCAAGAAGCTTATCATTTAGGCATGCACACAGATAACCGCACTGTTCAAGACACAACGTCCAACCAGAGTTTGTAAGCCTCTTAAATATAGGAACAAAAATTACATCCTCCTTTCTACCAAAAAATCATAGATTTAGAGCAGGAATAGATCTTTAGTCTGATCCCCTCATTTTTCAGAGGATAAATCTGACACTCAGAGGTATTAAAATGACTTGTCCAAGTTCACAAAGCAGGAAGGTTACACAAAGCCAAAAAAATCCCTGTAATCATTAGTCTAACATGCTTTTCATTGCACCATGACTTCTCCGGATGTTAGTCTGCCAAAGCATCTGTATTCCTTACACATAGCAGGTGCTCAATAAATTCATGTTAACTTGAAACAGGTTATTGCTAATTAATGGAAAGAGCACAGGGCATTTCCCAATTACATTTCCAAGGTGGCACAATTGGGCCACATGTTGCAGTTGATAAAATTCTGGATTTGGGGTCAAAGACCTGAAAGGGGTTCTGGGAGTGCTAGAAGTGGGAGTTTTTGCACACAAGTCAAGAACCACAAACTGTGCCTAGGACAAGTGACTCTAAGTTTCCCATTTGTTGCCCAAGGTAAAAATGAGTGGGTGTCAGTGATGGAGATTTTGACATTTAAGGTCCCAATTCCCCTTTCCAGCTCCATCCCACATCGGTCTCTGATAGGTGCTGAGAACTCCTCCCAGGCCTGATGATGAACCCCAGAACCCCTTAGTTCTCCATTCATTCTACCTTCAATTTCCCTAATAAATAATATAGCCATAGTGTTTGAAGACCTTCAGAGTGCTATACAGACATTATCTCATCTAACCTTCACATCAACCCTTTGAATTAGATACCACAAGGTATGCTGTTCCCATTTTGTAGGTAAAAACCAAGGCTTAGAAAGGTTCTGGTCTGCCCAGTTCTTAAGAGTAAGAGTAGAATTTAAACCAAGAGCTACCTAAGGCCAAATCCAGCACTGTCTTGTCAGATTCTATCTTCAGCCACATCCTCTACCCATTCAATGCCAACCCAAACATCAGGGCCCAGCACAAATGCCCCATCTCCATGAATCTACCACTTCTCAAATGTCATGTCTCTTCTTCTTTTATATCATGTCATACTTTGCAGCAGAATTAAAACCTTTATCATGGGTGGCTTTGAGATACAGTGGGAAAGAAGCTTTGGAGGTAGACACCTGCATTTCAGCCTTACCTCTAACACTTACTGCATGTGTGATCTTCTGTAACTCACTTAACTCAGTTTCCTCAACTATAAAATGGATTAGATGGCCTCTCAGTCCCCTTCAAGTCTTATGAAATCAATCAATCCACAAGTACTTATTAAATACCTACTATATGCAGGGCACTGTAAGTATAATAAGTGAAAGTATTCCTTGTTGCATTGAGCTTATGTTCTAATGGGGAGACAAGTACTACACACATATGCATACACTATATGTATATATATATATATGAATATACTATATATATATCACATGTATATGTGTACACATATACATACATATGTACATACATATGCATGCATATATATAAATATCTATTTTAATAATATTAAATTGCACTAAAACTATTAGGACAGTGTGTTTATGTGCCTGTATGTGTATTTTTTTTAAAAAGTAAATAGACCATAATATGCTTACTTAAGGGTAGAGACATTTTTTCTTAACTTTTGCATCCTACTGTGAACACAATGCTTTGTGGACATTTTGTCTATGAAAATCTATTTTAAATGAACTGGGAAGTGTTTTAGGAACCCACCATTTGATTAGGCAATTAATCTCAACATATATGATTTGACAATTCATGTGGGGTGTGTGCGTGTGCGCATGTGTGTGCGCATGTGCACGCACATATTTAAGATGCTGGGAAGATCTCAGAGATTAGAACAGTCCAATATACCAAGCCCAGTCAGGGGCTGCCCAAAAGAACCAAAGGCACAGTCAGTTAGTAGAGTACTCTTGAAAGGGAAAAGAATATGCCAAGTTGAGCCATTGGTCATTTATGGTCTCCTCAATAAAATTCTGTCATTCTGTTTTCCACTGAGATTTTCTAGATATTGAAGGCAATATCCTCTGTATTTTACAGGTAAAAATGCAACCAATTAAATGCTTGTAGATAAAGTGGAACAGAAACTTTGACAAAAGTAGGAACTTCTTAGTAAATCTGAGTTTTTAAAGAGCTCTACTTTTCTACTTTTACCTCAGTTATGTTATTTTGGCTTTACCATAGTATCCCTTCACACCTTACTCATTTTGAGTCACTGGCCTTGAATAATATACACAGCTTAAGCTACATGCTCTCTGTGATGTATTTCCCTACTCCATTTAAAAACTGCTATCCATTTACTTCTTATAGTCAATTCATTATTTTGATTCAGTTTGGGGTTCATGTTTTTGTCCAGACATGTGATTTCATCGCTGTAAGACATTCTCATTGAGGGAACCCTCTCCACAACAGAGATCTGGGATTACTCTGTGATTGACAGTTTTCAGCAGGTGCCTGGGCCCAAGGTTATATACAGCCGATACAATGTGAAAAATGGGATCTGAATCCCAGTCTTCCTGGATCTCAGTTTGACTCCCTGTCCTCTCTCTGTAATTTGTGTGAGTTTGTTTCTTGGTAAATGAAGTCCCAGACTGACGAATGACGACACACAGAAATCACAACAGAGACTCCCCCTGACAGCCACTCCAGAACTTCTGCACACAAAATTCCTGCTGCACAGAATTCGGCCAACAGAAACAGCATAGAATAAGGTAAGTGATGCTATCACCATGTTATTTATCATATGCATTAGTATCCAAAACAGTTAAAGGAAGGATGAGCATTATGTCATTCCCTCTCAGTCTTTAACCTTGGAAAAGGTTGGTTGAGTTAGTAACGAGGACTGCTGTAGTCAATATAGCATGCTATAAAAACAGAAACCTTCCCCCAATGTTACATTGAAAAAAAATTAATGCCTAGTAATTGTCATAATGAAAAAATCCACTGTTACACTATATAGGTGGAATGGCTTATTTTTATTTAATTTTCCCCAAACCATTTTTCTTTGGCTCCAACTTGCACTCTTTTCTATTGAAAAGCAAAAGACATTTTCCGCACAATTTTCCCTCTACTAGAAAGAGGTATATTGTGCCCTTCAGTGAACATAAAATTGATATTATCATCTCTTAGTTTATATCTCACTACTTAACCTTCAGATTAAAAGTTATTAGATTTGAATGACTAAAAAGACATCATGTCACCTTCTGTGCCATGTGGGGAGATATGAGAAATTTGGGACAGGATGAGGGACGTGATAAAAACTCTAAGTTATGGCGTAAGGTAGGAGTTGCCTATTCTTTTTCTTGTTTGATGAACACAGGGGCCACTTCCCATAAAGAAGTACATTCACTTTGGAGGAAATTTTAGGGTTACATTGCCCAGGCACTTGAGAATTTAATTTAGATGTAGCTGAGGAGGATAAAGGCCATCGCGGTGATTTTTATTCATTAGTCAGCAAACGAGTATTTATTAAGCACTACCTACTCCATTCTAAGTAATCACTGGGAATAAAAGAAAGTCAAAAACACAATCTCTGTCCTCAAGAAGCTCACATTCAAATGAGGGAGACATATATTATCATCATCATCAAAGACAACACTATTAGTTTAGTTTTTTCTGTTATTTTTTAAAGATTTTGGGGGGAACATGTTAAATAATAGTCTAAAGTTCTTGGACAGTCTAAGTTCCTAGCACGTTCCTTCTGATACAGTAACAATTACAGAAATGATCTTATGCCTTGACTAGTGATCTTGTTGAGAAAAATATACTCAATGGATGTGACAACTGAGGAAAAAAATGTGTAAAAATATTCATAGCAGCTTCACCTTTTTTTACTACAAAAAATGTAGAAACAATTCATATATCCAATTAACAGGGGAATGACTGAATACTCTGTGGGCTGTCGAAATAACAAATTATTAATATGCCTCAAGAAATGACAAATATGAAGAATACAGAGACAGCTAAAGACTGAGGCGAAGTGATACAGAGAAGCAGAATTAGAACAATCTACATGCCAACCAAAATCATATTTAGTATAATTAATAAGAGTAATACCATAAAATTCAGGAGAAAATGACAGAAGACAAAGAAACTAAGAATCACAGAGCTGAAGTGGATATTTTTCTTGTTAATGTGTGTGTATACACACATATACATATGTCTATACATGTATACATATATGTCTACACATACATGTGTGCCACATATACACATACATATATGTATACATATATACATTGCACACATATATATGCTTTCAAAACAATTTCTAAATGATTCAGAGGTCATTTTATATGAAGGATCTATTTTTTAAAATCATGTTTATGTTAATGTTTCCTTTTGTGGTTATTGAATTTAGAATTTTAAAACTATAAAAACAAAAAAAGGAACCGTGTCCTACTAAGGATTACTGAGACAAAGGGAAAGACTTCCTTCACCTGAAAGACAAACTAATCTCCAAACCACAAACAATATTACATTTTGACAGTCTCTGGCAGGTTAAATAATATTCTAATGTGACTTCTTCAACAGCGCCAGCAGTTTAATAATGACATACCCTATTTTCTCAACACAGAGTAATTCCACCTTATGGTCTTACAAACAAATTAACTGTAACCAGCTCATGTCAATATGGAATAAAAGCATTATCCGTGATGTCACTCGGTACTTTTAGTCCTTAAAAGAGATAAGCTTATTTCATGATCAATAGATACACTAAAAAGCAATTAATCACCTCATCCCATCCGACTTTATGCTACATTCATTAGTAAATAACTAGGAGTAAAAAAAAAAGGATCTCTAAAACAAAACAAAAGAAAGATAAATAAGTTCTCCTTATAGCATAATGAGGTAATGAGCCTGTAGTCAATGAAAAAACTTTACCCTTCAGAGGTTTCTTTAAAAAAAAATGAAATTTCCTTTGTGTTCGTTATGTATCAGTGGCAACACTGTTCTCTCCATTATCCAGTCTTGGTCTGTTTCATTCATGTCTTTGCCCTCATTCTGTTCGCCCATAGTTGTTTTCATGCTCTCTCTTCCCTGTTAGAATGCATGCTCCTCCAGGGCACAGCCTGACCTTAGCCCTTCTTTGTATCCTCAGCACTTAGCACAGTGCCTGGCACATAGAATGTGCTTGCTTACTACATGCCTATTCACTTGTATAATTCCGTTGACTCCTTGAGCTCCCCCAATCTCTCTCTCATTCATCCTTTCTATTCGTCCCTACCACCACCATCCTAGTAAATACCTTCAATACTTCGAGACTACAAAAAGTGTCTCGAATGATCTACTTACCATCTCCACCTCATGGTCCTCCTAAAGTATCCCTGACATATTTTGCCTCATTCAACCTCACCAACATTTCCCCACTGCCTAAAGGATACAATCCAGAAATCTTGTTCCGATCTACCATTCCACTCACTTCTTCCAGTACTCATCTACACGGTCCAATCCAACTGGCTTCCTTGCCATCCTGCAGTGCCTAGCAAAAGGTCACACACGATAGACACTCAATAGATACTTGCTAAATGAATGAATTTGAGGAAATCCCATGCAAAGCCATGGCCCTGGGCCACAATTTTATCCAATAGACCTGTTTTTGCCTAAAGAAAGGCTGTGTAATGGAGAAATGTGTGACTGAACTCATCTCATTTTACCAAAGGAAAGGAAACTGACTATTTATGTGGCCCCAAATCAAACAGCATTTAACAAAAGTCTCCAGAAAGCTACAATTGACACTTGGTTGTTACAATCTATTTCAGTTCAAAGAAAAAATGATGAAAAGAAAGTTTCTTACATGAAGTTCAGTTCACTCTCCAAACTTCCTTTTTGTCTTGCCACATACCCCCAGCATCTAAATCATTATTCCCCTTTGTCATAAAAGCAGTCACCTTGTAACCCTTTTTATCAAGTAATCCACGCACGCTCAGAGTACACTCCACTCCATCAGGCAAGCTATAGGGTTACATTACACAAACATCAATTCTGCCAGCTCAGCACTAGCTGTCAATGAATGCAAGCAATTGCAAAACAGTCATGTATGATGGGGGCCTCCCCCCTCAAAGGAAGAGATCGGAGTTGGCTGGTTTTGCAGAATAAACTCTTTGCAATGTCTGCAGCTAATCTGTCAACAAATGACTATGAGAGTCATGCCTACCTCCTGAAAGTTCAAAAAGAATTCTGATGTGACAAAAGATAGGGAGTTTCAGTTCATGGGTCAGTACTTGAAATTATGATGTCCAAGGGTCGGGCTCTCTAGAAAAGCTGCATGATGTAGTGTGGGAATCAGAATCCTATAACTCTCTGGGATTATCGCACTCACTCGCCTTTCTTTTATTCTCAATGCCCACTGACAACTGAGTGTTTCTTAACAGGAAGGGTGACTGAAATTTATGAAAATATTACTCCAGACCTAACACTAGAAAAGATCTCAGAGGTCAGCTGGGTGAACCCCTTCTCTTTACAGATGAGAACACAGAAACCAGAGAATTTAAATGACTTGCCTAAGGTCACACAGGCAGAAAATGTCAAGACTCAAACTCAAATTTTCCTTATTCCAAAACCAGTATTCTCCCTATGGGTCTCCCAACTCCATGGTCATCCCAACCTTTTTTCACATGAGTACACACTACTTTCAAACTGACGGAATGGAAAACTGAAGCTTTTTTTCTTCAAAAATCAAGCCACAGTTTACTTTTCATAAAAGGCAATAAATGACTTTAGAATGATAATAACTTAACACAGCACCTTAAGGGTTGGGAAGTACTTTCTACATGCTCTCTTACTTGATCTTCACAAGAGCACTGTGAAAAGCCTGGCCCTCCAAGAGGTTACTGAGCCGCCCGCTGGAAAACCTGTGTGACATTTCTGTAAGGTGATTTGAATTCACATCTACCTCACTCCAAGTCTGGTGCTTTGTTCATTACAACAGGTTGCCAAAAAAGAAGCCAATTGTTGGATTTCTAAAACAAATGCTTAAATGTTTCCATTTTAACGTAGCTAAAATTGAAATTTTGGTAGGGGGAGTAGTCTCCTGTAAAGTGTAACCACCTACCTGCAAATGGAAATTTTCTAGCCATAAGTGTTTTCTTCACCAAGGGAACATTTTTTTAAAAGAACAGTACAATAGTTAGAATCATCCAGCTCCATTTTGTCCCTAGTAGGGCATAAGCAACACTCAGTGGAAAAAAGGAATCAAAATGTTCTTTGGTGCCTCTATCCCCTCCCTTACCTTCCAGTCAAGATGGAAGGAAAAGAGACTTTCAACAGCTGGCTGCCTGTGTCACTGACAGGAAGAAACTGGTCATGCACCCAATTCAAAGAACTCATGGCAAAATTGATCACCAACATTCTCCAGAAACATGGGTAAGGCTACTGAGCTGAGGATTGATGGAAGAAAGGGTATCCCCATGCTGCCAGGACCAGCCCCTTCTGAAGGCTACATCAGAAAACACAGAAGCTGTATCACTCTGCCTCAGCATCCGAGAATCTGAGATTCTGACCTGCCTTGGAAGGGAATTAGCAGGTGTCAAGGCCACCCTCCCCTCATTTTACAGTTGAGGAAACTAAGGCGCAGAGTGGTTATGTGATTTTCTCAGAGTCATACAGCTAAAAGTGTCTCAAGCAGGAACTGAGCCAAGGTCTTACTGATAGTGGAAGGGGGAGAAAATGTACAGGGAATGCTTACTGAACCTGAATGGAAAGCAAGAAAGGGAGAATAGGGGGTAAAAAGACAGAAAAAGAGAAGAGACAGAGACACAGAGACGGAGTAAGAGATGGACAGGTGGATGACAGAGATAGGGATAGATGAATGGAGATCTATAAACGGAGAGATAAATAACAGATAGACATAGATGTCTGGATGGAGACAGAGAAATGATAGACAGATAGATGGATAGAGATAGATAGATAAATACAGAACCTTCTACGCTATCTTACTAGTAGTCCAAATGCTCTGTATAGTCCTTTCCTTAGAAGCAAAGACTGGAAGTACCCGCAGGGAGCCTGCTGTCTTTCTTTTTTTGCTTCACTTACCAAGAAGAGTTGAGAGTTGAAATAGTTTCCATTTTTCAAAGGTTTGCTTATGTTTCAGCACATTGATGGGTGTGTGAATTCATCATCCCCACGGGCAGTGCCTGTCCTTTACTCCTCTTCCTGTGAGGCTCTCCAGGAGCCTTCTGCAAGATCCCATGGCACAGAATCTGGACACCAATTGAGTCTCTGTGTTGTTCATCTCTTGTCATCAGTACATGACCAGCCTACCTTCTTCTCTGGTGATACTTTGGTCTGATAACACCCTCTACCTGCCTTGTGTAATACTTCTTGGTAATGTGATATAACCTACTCATACCTACTATGCATCTCTCAACACAGGGAACAAATGTTTGCTAACAAAATCAACTTTTCTTTCTCAGCTGGATCAGGAAGGGCATCTGTCCCAAACAAATTTTCCAAATGTTAGTCACTATAGACACGGCCAAGCCACTTGCTATGCCAAGTGCTTTATGGACACTCTAGGTATATCAATGGATGAATAATTCTGGGATCCTTTAATGCTCACTCTTTCTCTTTCCTATCTTTTCCTTCCCAGTATGCCATCAAATCCCTCAAGATAAGGTCCCACAGTTCTTGAGTTTTTTCATCTCTCTTTTTTTTGGTAATCATTCCTTTTTTTAATCCTTCAAATATTCATTTATATCTCCATTCTTATTACCTCTCTTTACGTGCTTTTATGATTTACTCCATTGGAAATAAGCAAACCTATGCGGCTTCCACCATCCTCCATGTATGGAATTCATTCCCTTTAAAGAGAGCCCTTTACCTATATCAGCTTCTACCACATACTGATTGAAAGGTCAGACACCTTGAACAGTCACTATTTAAAAAAAAACCAAAACACTCCATTTAGTCAAATATAAAAAGGGTTTTGAAGTTACTACTCCATTTTATACAAACTAACAAAATAAATGAAAATGCCCAGCTCACCTTCCGACACTGTCTTTGGACAAAAGTTCTCTACAGTGCCCTCCTCCTAGCAAACTGCAGATGCCCCTATGAAACAACAGAAGCAGTGATCTTCACGGGGATGAGTTAGAGGCAATTGAGGCACCAGGTGGAGGGGGGATCCCCAACATTAAATGGAATGTTGTTAAGAAATAGCTGTTCTATTTAGCAGCTATTCATTTTTATTGAATAAACATTCTCTAGTATGCATTCTGTTAATTGACCTGACAGCATATGCTGTATACAGAGAAACTTCTAAACATTATGCTCTATGTAATATGCTTATCTGTAAATGCTCCCATCTGAAGCTGTATGGAAACAAAATGCTGCTTTCTCAAATTCCAATCTTTCTCAAAGCTTTGGAGCCACACAACATAGTGGACTCTTGAATTGTTTTCAATATCCTTTAATAACAAGGAAATAACTGTGAAACTAAGTAACAGCATTTGTCCGTAAGGTCTGTCTATGGGCAAGTGTTCTACCAGGGAGAGAGTGTGGACTTTTGTTATTCCATGTAGAACCTGCTTCGAGGACTTAGAAGGGGCATGCTGAGAACCAGAAGGCAATTATTACAACTGAAAAGGCATGACTCAAAAAAACCCCAAAACTCTAGATCTTTAACATTACAAAATTATTTTAAAACACTACCTACTTTTAGTAATAGGTTTATATTCCACATAAGCATAAAAGCAAGATAAAGACAATGCATTCAGAAATGGGTAAACCAGAGAACAAGTAGGGGTCTCGAAATATTGTGTGTAAGCTTCTTCACTCCTGTGAAATGGCGCCTTCCCTTGGGTGCAAAGAATAAGAGTAATGACTGTTGAGTTAAGGCAGTATCTTCTAGTCAATAAAACACATGGACATTCTCCAAAGCTGGTCCTTGTCTACGTTCTCTGCTCTGAAAAGACATTTGCTACAATACATAATTACCCTGGATAATAAAGAACAAACGTGGAAGGTCTAACATTTTTGCCTTGACAAATACTGGGTATTGGCTAAATTTTCTCCATGTATCATCAATTATGAGCGAGGTGGAACTGGAAAATTCCATAACCTTCTCATCAACACAAAGCATAATTAACTCATTTTGCTATCACATCCTTTTAAGCCAAACCTTTGTGTTGAATGTACTTCCAACATATTTTCCTGTTCTAATTCTCTTCCAGTGTCCTACATTAATCAAAGCTGTAACCCCTGTTGTCTTTGCACTACGAATCAGAATGTGCCCCTGGCGAAGAATGAGGGAAAAGTCAACAGGAATTAAGTTTCAGTGCAACTGTTTACTCAACTGTGGCCTGCAGTTATTGAAATTTTATCCGTGGTTTTGTGTGACTACCGCAGTAATGAATTCAGCATGGCTGCGATTTTCTCACTGATGGTATTCTCACTTCAAGTAAAAACCTGTAGGATGGAAATGACTGAAACAACCCAAGTCTATCACACTCGGTATCATACATTTTTGGAGCTGTTTAATTGTAGCAGTTTTTTAGCTTCAAGAAACTCTGATAAACTGAGTCCCTTATGCCTTTTTAATTCTAGAGTTTGGGGTTCTGACTAAAGGTTTTTCTCATCCACAACAACTAAAAGTTTCCTTGTACACGTAGGCACAACTTAAGCAGCTGCTTATATCTTATTTAAAATGCCTTAGGTAAGTCTGAGAAGCGCAGGCGTAATAATGAACTTCATAAATAAGAATCTGCACAATCCCCAGAAGCTCGCCTTTCTTCCCAAAACACTGAGGACACAAGATATAACAGACTGTCAGAAAAGCTATTCTAACTGAAATATATACATGCACGCACACACACATGCCAATAACCCACTTTAAGCATCGTTCTACCTAATATGTATCATTAAGACATAGTTGGTCATCAATATTTAATTTTTCAACTGATACTTCTATTAGGAATTTTTTCCAAAAAGAATGTATACATGTGGGAGGATTCACTTTCCTTCCCCTTACTACCCCCCCCAAGTTTTTTCCTTCTTTTTTCTAATATTTTTTAATGACGTTTAGTTACCAAAGGTAAAATTTATAAATTATGAATTTTTCACCTATTCAATTATGTACTCTTAAACAGGTTACCAGTGACTTTTGGTTAGAGGAGTCAACAAGCTGAGCCCAACTGATACCATGGAAAAATGCTCCAACTTGACCTCTTCCTGGTCAGGACATGAAGAATGGCACCTCTGAGGACCAAGCGCTCAGCCCCAATTGTGAAAGGTACTGGGGAAGCATGGGAAGTTTCTGGCACAAACACAAAGACTCATGTCTGCTACGGATTGTTGTGTTTGGCTAGCAAATCTCAGTAGGTAGAACTTGGCCATATGATAAGACTAAATGTACATCACAGATCTTACAGACATAATATTACAGTATATGTCAAAAGTCACAGTTCTCCTCAGATGCAGGCAGGAGGTACATTTTTATGCTGGTAATAGGGAAAATTCAGCAGTACTACTCAGAAGTCCTGGGTTTTTACACCCTAGTGTCTGCCTCTCCCTCCTTCTCTCTCTCTCTCTGTCTCTCTGTCTCTCTGTTTTTCTCTCTCTCTCTGTCTCTCTCTGTCTCTCCCTCTCTTCCTCTCTCTCTGTCTCTCTCTGTCTCTCTCTATCCCTCCCCCCCCACACCCTACCCTTTTTATTCCCATCAACAGCTGATTCCAACAACCCGTGATGAACTGAGAAATCAGTGCCTACTTAATTTCTTGAATTTCTATGATTTGGGCAATCAGGAAGCTATTCTGCCAAAGATCGTCGTTCTCCAGTGAGATCCTATGAAAACTCCCAGTAAGGCTCCCAACGTAGTCTTCCTTTTTTTGTCCAAACGATGAACTAACTGAAGAGAAGAGTGTTCCCTGCATTTAAGGCATCTAACAATTACATAAGCAATAGCAAGGGGAAAAAAGGATGTGTTTTGGAGCAAAGCCAATTTGTTTGCAGGAGAAGGTTTGATTATCTTTGGCAGGACACATCATCACTGGCCATAGTCAGTTTTACAATCTGGCGATTTTTCATTGCTGTTTTCCTGTTCTAAGGTATTTACACTGATACATATACACAGACAGTAAACAGTACTGTAATCCTTACTTACCGGGGCCTTCCAGGGCAGTACATGATAGTAAGTAATCAGAAATAGAAACTAAATTTCACCATCCGTGGACAAACAGTTATAGATGGCTCTGAGGTACATGGATATATATCCATCCTCAAGAACACTTGTATCTGTGGAAGACATCCCAAGGGAACAGTGCCACTGAGTGGTTTCTGAGACAATTCTTATCTTCTGCCACTCTCCAACTATGTCTGTCTCTGCCTGTTTCTATCTCTCTTGTTGCTATTTCATTCTTTTCTTTTCGACTTCTCTCCATTGCTTACATGTACTCATGCCAACTACACTTTGTGGTGTTATCTAACCTGACTTGGGGAATATAACGTAAAGTTGTTCATCTCTATGCACACACCCACATGCATGTGTACACACGTGTGTGAGCACATACACTCAGACGCACATACACACACTTTAAAAGCATTTATATCGTAAAAAGCTCCACAAATCCAAGTCCTCCAAGGGTTAAAGAGTGGTTTGTTTGGCCTTCCCATCAGCGGCCAGAGCGGTAATATCTCTCACGGTACCTGCTGCTGCTGGATATGTGCTAAATCTGCCGCGCCAATCTCCCCCGCCGGTGTCTCGCCGTTTGCTCTCCCTTCGCGTAGGCTGCCGCACTCCAGTAAGTGGTTGCCGCTGCCTGCTCCATTCGGAATGGCTGAACCGTTGCTTTTTGTCTCAGGCCCAGATTCTTGCATCATGACTCAAAAACCTGAAATAAAAATTGGGAGGGGAAAAAATGCAGCTGTTAAAACAGTTGCTGCGTCTAAGGAGACATGCTCTGTTTTCAATGCTGCCCCTAAACCATAAACATTTGTCATTTTCCTTCATACAATTTATCTTTCATTAATGGTTTGGGCTACTAGTTTATGTTTATGTATCTGTTGGTACAGCTATAATTTTAGAAAGACTGTTCTAAATATACCATCACTGAATCAACATCTTTTTTCCCTCAGAGAGGAAAAATAATATTTTCATAAGAACACAGAATTCATAATTAAATCTCCTTAATTACATCGGGATGTTTTACTTGAAAACCTATGAGTCACTCTATATAACATATTAGGTACAACATAAAAAATTAATATGTACAGGAGATAGAGGCTAACACCAAAACATTCACTATTTAAGTAATGTTCTGCAGGGAGAGTCCAAGAGCTGATAACTTTCATCACTGAGAAGCACCCAGAGGTAGTGGCCACTGAAAAGCCCATAAACAGGAGGCCTGATACATCTAGACTCCAAGATTTCATCAGGATAAGCACTTTCCAGTCTTCTAAGACATACATGCCACCCCCTTCCATACCTTACAGATCTAACAGCATTCAAGATACCACTATTATTTGATAAACTTTAGAGACTCTTCTCAACAGAAAATCAAAGAAGCTTCCATTCAGAATGATGATGATAGCTAACATTCATGTTGCCATTTAAAGTTTACAAAGCACTTTGTAAATATGTAATTTTACCCTAAAAACAATATGGGAGGTAGGTACTATTAATTTGCTCCATTTTACAGAAAAGAAAACAGAGGCTGACCAGAGGTTCAGTGGCTTGCCCAGGGTCACACAGTTAAGTAAGTATTTAAACTCAGGTCTTCCTGACTCTGGCTCCAGCACCCCACCTACTACCTAGCCTTGTTAGAAGCTAAAAGAATTCAAATTTTGATCTCTGCCTTTCAGGTGAGCATCTCTCAAGGAAATTCCAATAGAGTTGGTGTAAAATACATAGGTGATCTAAACCAAGTATTGGAAGATGTAACTTGACCTTCTATTGTCTATTTTGCAGAAACTCTTAAAATTGTATGTCACCAAAAGAAAGGACAGAAGTAGAAAGTAAAGTGGAAAGAGCCCAGTTAGAAGTCTGAGGACTCGAGTGAAAATCCTGGCTGTGGTCTTTGTGACTAGCTAGTGGGAATTTCAACAGTACTTAACACCTCTGGGCCCAGTTTCCTCATGGGTTATATGGCCTGAAAGGTCCCTTCTGGCTTTGGATTCTACAATTGTATGGAAGGCAGAAATGCATCCTGTATGAATTCAATGGAAGTATTAAAATCTTCTGACAGAAAAAAATTAAGGAAAATGAAACAAAATGAATTCTCCTGGAAATCTTCCTGAGCTGACTTTTGATCCCCTTGAAATGTCAGAGGCCACAGGCCAGATTCTCAGGGTACCTTCACTCTTCCTTGCTCACATACTACTCACCACTGGAGGTTATCTTGGCTCTTAGAAACTCTTTATTTCACAAAATGGAAACTGCTTAGTTTCTTGGTCTTAAAGCTACAGTTCCACAGAAATGCAAACCACCCAAAGTGCTGGCGGGAGGGGGGGGGGGGGTCACATTTGGAGTTGGTCAACTCCTACAAAATATATGTAAATATATATATAGCAAAAAATTACTGAACGATGGAGACAAAAGGAGCATTGTTAAAAATGATCCCTCGCCCCAGTTGAGAGACTTGTGCATAATTATGGATACTAATAATATCTAGCTAGATATTGGTATCTAGTTATTATTAACATACATATGCATATGTCAATGTGTAATACAGAAACTAACATGTGACAATTAGGTGACTTATCCAGGACCACATAGCAAGTATCTTAGGCAAGTTATGACCTTAGGTTTCTCTGAAACCAAGTAAACCACTCGAACCACCTTGACACTCATCTGCTCAAGGGATGGAGGCATTTTTGGTGGTACAGTCTCCATTTCAAGGGTGTCATGCAAAAGAGCACCTAATACACAGTCAGAAGCTTAGGATCTCAGTTCTCTCACTAATGCGCTATTGCAGCCTCAGAAGCCATAGCTATACAGATTCGTCTGGTGTAAGAAGAGATGCTTTCACCAGATGTTGTCTAAGGTCTTTGAGCAGCTCATAATTCTCTGATTCTACCAACAGAAAACAGGAGAAAAACTCAGTATCACTTTTCCACTAGGATTTTTCTAATTGCTATAAATTGGTTAAATTCTGTTCATGGTAAACTTCAGAAAAGAATCAAACTAGACACCCAAGGGATGGGAGAATTCACACCTCTCCATTTAGTTATAGTACTAGGCTCCAACTTTGCTTAAAAACAAAATAAAAGAAAACTGCTATATAAAATCTGTCAAACTTGAAAAAAAAAATAAATCAGATTTGAAGTGGATTAAAAATGGCATTTTCCTTACCAGGTGAGAAATAACCTCAGGAGAAACAGCTGATTCATTATTGTCTCTTTCAATCTGGCCATGAGTACTTTTCAAAATTATGGTCTTACTGTCTGGAAAGCAAGTCTATTCAAAAGCCACTTAGACCTTTAGCTTAAGAAATAGGAATCGAACAACAGACTATGATAACTTGAGTAACTTCAACCCTTTCTTTAAGGTAAGAGGATAAAGCAATACACCTTGGGAAACCTGCATTTTATTCCCAAAGCTATGGCCCCTTTCTTTCTTCCAGACAACAGAAAAGGAAACAATGTTCACAGTGATTATAGGGTAGAAAACATTTGTGTTACAGTAGGAATCAAGGAAGGAAACTTGTCTCTTTATAGTATCCAAACAATAGCTAATTTTCTTTAAAAACAAAACTTTGTGTTGTTATATGACAAAAACCTTAGTTTGTTGAAAACTCAGGTATCAACTCTATACCTAGATCCCCCAAATGGAACATGTCTGGCAAGTTCTCATTCTTCTATTACCATTTGGACAGAGGTGCAATAAACCCAGAGATGTGACTCCCATTCAAATTCAACTCCTAAGACCGACGGTCTTAAAAAGTTGTTTCCTTGGTTCTGCCATGGCAGAGGTGATTGGAAAGAGAAAGTGCAGCCTCTACTACACAATTAAATGAGGAGGCCCAAGATCTTTCTCCATGCATTCTGAAGGATTTTTGCCAAATCTGGCAGTACAAGCTCTGTAGGAATGATGCCAAGCAGTGCTTGGCTTGTGAGTTGGGTTTCTGCTTTGTGAAGGAAGAGGCTTTGGGACCTGAATTACATAAAGGAGTATTTTGGTCTGGATATATTCTTAAGTACTCAAATGCTAACGGCTGAATGTAAGTTGAAAGCGCCCTACAATCTACCACAACTATCAGGGACATGCCTTCTGAAAGGCATGCAAGTAACGCTATCAAAACTTTAGACAATTTAAAATAATACCAGGACTGGCAATGCTGTTAATTTCAATAAAGAATAGAAATTTCTATTCCTATCAAAGGGCAGAAAAGCAGGGTACAGATTAATTATTTCAACAAATAGAGAAGGAAGCAGGGAGGAAGGGAGGGAGAAAAGAAAGGAAGGAATGAAGGAAAGGAGGGAGAGAGAGAGGAGAGAAGAGAGGGAGGGAAAAAGAAGGAAGGGAAGGACAGAGAGAGGGAGGGAAGGATTTATTAAAGGTCATTTATTAAAAGTCTACTACTTACCAGGCACTATGCAAAGCTCTGATAAAAGAAAAGGCAAAACCAGTCCCTGCCTTTAGGGAGATCATAATGTGATGGGGGAGATATCATACAAACAGCTATGTACAAATAAAATAAATACAAGATAAGTTAGAGATAATCTGAGGGATTTCTGACATTTCTTTTGCATTCTGAAGTTTAATGACATGGGGTACTGTCAGGTTACCATCCACCCCACTGCCTAAATCAACTGAAGAGATTAATAAACACACTTCTCCAAAGGAAACTGCCAAATTTTGTGAATGCTGAAAGCTTTTGAGAAGCTAATAGCCCAGTGCTCATTTTTTCCCAGCAACCCTACAGAGCCAGTGACTTCAAAAGATTGATCTATGTGCTGGAGGGACATGCAGGGAAGGATGAGAACTAGGTCCAGGAAGCTTATTTATTGTTACTGTTAATATAATTGTACTCTGGAAAATTCCTAATTTCTCTGCCAATGAATTTACTATTATTATTTCCTTGGTTACAATGATGGTGCAGACAACTTAAGAGAAATAAAGATCTTGTTATCATGCTTGTGTAAGATTTTAAGCTAACAAAAAGTTCAGTCTTTATTCCAGGGCAGTTAATTAAGGGTGACCAAGTCAGGCAGAAGTAAATTAACTTGGCCGATCAATTATTTATATGAAGGAGAATAAATGCCCGTAAAGAACTGGGCCAAGTCATGAAAGGATGTGTAAATTAAAGTAAACATAGATTTGTAAAATATGTTTCTACTTCTATGGGGAGAAAAGCAGAAAAGTTAATAGCAAAATCACTTTCAGAAAAAAAATTAAATGATTATCCCCTGTTCTCCACTCCTAAAACCCAATAATTTCAGTCTCATCATCTCCCTCTTATACTTGGATGAATAAGAGAGGATTTTGTGCATTGTGAAAGATCATCAAAGCTCCCTCCCAATCCTAGAGGGTAGAGATATTTTAGAAGTTTTGTCCATTATTTTAAAGTCAGTTGACCAATCACAGAGAGGGTTGTGTGATGTATCTTTTTTTCAGCTGCTCAAGATGTGTCTTTGGGGCTAAAGTCATCATGAACGGCTCTACTCTTCCCTTAACATTTTTTGTTAAATTTAAAAATGTCTCCATTTCACTAGAAAAAAAAATACAACCACCCCACCTGGGTGGTATATAGAAAACTATAACCAAAGCGTCAGGTCATCCTATTCATACCTAGGCCTATTTCACAAGCATAATTTATGTGCAAAATTTAGGTGAAAACCCAACTCAAACAAAGAGACAGTTGCAGGCAGGAAGGCTGAGCAGCCATGGTAGCTCCCAGGCACAGTCAAAGTCCGGGGCCTCCTAGATCGCTGGATTCAGCTGGGCCCTCATGCATACCTTGGAGATTGAGTACCGTCAAAACTAAAGATGGTTATTTTTCCAGTTATTCCAGATGAATGGATTTTTAAAATAGCAGGAATGTCAAATGGCGGCCCCAGAAGATTTCCATCCTAATTTTCCAGCAGAAGAGACATTACATAAGATCCATGGGCTGATGTTAAATACCTAAACTTTTTCAAATTGAAGTTCCAAGGTTTCTGAGATTTAGCCATTCATAAAAAGCAGGGCAATTTAGAATGGAAGAGACAAAGGATTATGTTGAAAGGATTAAAGATTATTCTTGAGGGTGAAGGAAGCAGGTGTAAAAAAAAAAAACAGACTGGAGGTCCTTGGTCTCAGCTATCAATGCTGAGTCATTGTCTAAGGTTGATGGTTTCATGACAGCAATCTAGTATGCGGAAAAGTACAAAATGATGACAAGAGCAGGGAGTGAAATACTCTTCATATTTTTGCAAAGAGATAATCTCCTGAATTTTAAAGGAGCCACTAAAATTTGGGGGTCTTCACTTTGTCCCCCTCACCATCGGGTGTCCACTGAGAGCACACAGGTAAAAACAAAATTCAGGCCCATAATCTAAGGCAGAAGATTGTATACTCACTGTTATGCAAGCACCATCTTCCTATACTGAATTTTCATAATTATAACAGAAAGGCGTAAATTTTCTAATGCATGGCAGTTCAAAAAGTAATCAAGAGAATCAGCCTGAGGGCTATTTTAATGTATGCAAAGCTAGTGACCCACAGTAAATGGGAGGTAGGCTTCAATGAATGCAAAGTAATGCACACATACTAAAGACCTGGTCTGATGAGGGACGGCTAAAATTAACACCCAATTAATTTCCGAATTGACAAACAAATGAAACCCATAAATCTACTTTCTCATTAATTTTCTTGTGGTATAATTTAAAGCAGTAATATGAGGGCAAAAACTGAGCATTATCCATCATAAATATCAAAAAGATAGCACTGTAACACCATAAATTATGCATATTACCTGTTGTTAGAAATGATTAATGTATTATCAACTTTATCGTGCACTGTGTATGTCTAGACATATCTAAAATCTGAAATTTCATTTAGCACTTAGGAATAAAAGTCCAGGAGGAATGAAATTGTCAAGAGCCTCAATCTCCTGCTGGCGCAGTGGCATAAAAGAAGCTGCTCCTAGCGCCATCTGGGAGATCAAGGGGCAAAACTGGACTCATCCCAAGCTCTGGGTCAACAGAGGTTGAGCACATTTTAGAGGTGATGTGCCAGTACTCCCAGGGGAGGAGAAACAAATCACACTGCTCTGAGAGCATCCTTGCTAACTGATCCACAGAATGGCACTGGCATCTGTTCCACAAGGGGGCTAGTCACCTCTGGTCACCCTTTGGATGAAAAGAAAGCAGGGTCTGCCCAATGATGGAGGAGCAAGGGCAAACTGGGCATGCCTCATAGGACCTTAGATTTCCCACCAAATGTTTTATTGTTGGGGGTTTTTTCCCTTTCTTCTTTTCCTTTTCTTTTCTTTTTCTTTTTTTGGCTGGTAGGGCAATCAAATAATGAGGGAGAGAATACAACCCTCAGCTGGCATCAGAGGCACAAATAATTATTATGACTGCTGTTACCACCCTTGTATGTGACCCTAAGAGAAAGAAAAGGGGCATCCAAGCTACTGTGGGGCTCTGGTTCTCAATGCTCTACTCTCCTCTCTCTTCCACTAACTTTGTGAGAAGCCTAGATGCCTTTACTTGAGCAATGGGCCGCCTGGCACATAGTAATTTGTGCGGATTGAAGGAATGAATAAAAGATCAGCTGTAAACCCAATGTTTTAAGAAAGCACTGGAAGGTCCACTTGCCTACTGATCAACTTAATTGTCAATTCATACTTTTCCTAAATATTTTTAAACACAGCCTGTTTCCTTTCATTGAAGACTGTGAACATCCAATTTGGAATTTAAGTTCTTAAAACACTTAAGGAACAGTCATATTGGTACAAATGATTTAGTAAGCCAAATCATTTTTTAAGTTAAGAAACAATGAATCAAAGAAAAACTCCTAAAACTTTCATTACAACATTATGTGTATATTTTCATTTATATGTATATATACAGTATATATGTATACACACATACATGTACACAAATGTATATATTATATATACATATATATGCTGCTGTTTGTCTTTTGTTACACACACATGAATATGTATATATTATATATACATTTATGTAAATATTTACGGTCAATTCAAACTATATGGGAAGAGGAAAATTTAATTTGCCAATATCTTAATATCAAATAAGGGCAACATTAATCGATTCCTACTGCTCCCCATTCTCAATTCAGAATGTTGCTTACAGTGAAGATGTGATAACTTGCCTTTCCAAGGAGAAGGGGGAAGGGTGGCTACAATTTCAACATAAAACACATGTCAATCGAAAGCCATATTAATTTCTCTCTGGCAGGACCTGCTTTCATCCAGTTTCTTGAGCTTGAAGGATACCAACACATACAAACGCCCTCCTTATCACACAGAGTTGCAGATGTGTAACTTTTCTGATTGTCATCCATCATTTCCATTATTTCCAATCTTTTTTTCTTACTTCCCCAGACAACCTTTTAGACAAGTGTCCACAGCAACTGGGTACAGACTGAGCAGGACAGAAAGGCATACTATTCCAGCAAAGACAAACACAAAGGATTAAGAAGGCGAGACCCCTTGCAGATTAGCTCAGCCAAAGACCTAATAATAAATTAAATATTGAATATAAGAAAAACACTTTGTGTTTCCTTAACGCTTAGCCTTCTTGTTTGCCTTGTCATGAGAAAAGCTTCTAAAGCCTAAAGCATAAGGAGGCCAGGTATTCATTGAGCCTTAATTAAAAATTGTTTTCAACAAACACAATAGATTTTTCACTTCTCTAATTAATGAAGTCCTAAGAACTTCAACATAAATACCAAGCCTCAGTAAAGACCAGAGACCAGTTTCGTATCCATTCGAATTTGAACATTTTTATATGGTTTCACGCAGAAAAGATTTGATTCATAAGAGCTATACTAGTCAATTAATGACTGGCTTGTTGGGTTACACACTTCAAGTAGTTTCTGTTTCACCTCCATCCTCATAACCGCTCTAGTGGCCATAACGAATTCTATCACTATAGCAAGTTAGTGAATACAATCCATCAGAATTTTGTTGCTTGCATTTCTCGCCAGTGAAAAGGACAATTATTTAATTTTATCCTTCAAAAACTCATATACATATATATGTGTATATCTGAGTCATTTTCAAGAGATGAAATAACAGGCCCCATTTAATAGAAGAGAGTTAAAGTTTGTCTCTCAAGGTCATTGTTCTGCGGTCTCACTGCTTTTTTTTCCTTCTTCAGAGAGTGTCCTTGCAATTTACAGCAAATGCTAACAGGTCCTGACTGGTATGGAAACACAGGCATATTCAGAAACAGCAACAAACACAAGGCCTGAAAAAACAAAGATGGCCTGAGCTCAGTTTTCTTAGTTGTTTGCAAAACAACCCCAAAGGACAAACTATTGCTGAAGCCTTGTCTAATGAGGTTTTCCGTGTCCAAGGAGCCAAGAGTCACAAACAGATTCAGGAGATGTGCCACCATTTGGAGTTTAATGACAAGGACTTTTTTTTTTTAAAGAAGTACAAACAGTTAAAGATCAGAACTGAGAAAAATAACAATTCTCAAATATTTTGAAATATTGATTCTACAGATTTTGGTTCCAGTTAAACATCTCTCCCTTAAATCCCAGAGGATTTTTTTCAGAGAACATCAAATCAAAAGATGGTATTTTCTTTTTGTACTTGGTAGAAGGTATATGCCTCAATATCTGGTTTAAACATTTAACCCTTCCCACAAATTTCTTCAGAGAACATTAAAAGGTGGTATTTTCTTTCAAAACTCTGCAGAGGTTATACACCTCAATATTTGGCTTAAACACTTAAGCCTTCCCCCTCACCTCTCACTGGCCATGACTCATGGGGGGGTCACCTGGCTCCTGGCCCTCGCTTTCCGTCCTAGGCCCAAGTCCTCGTTGGTACCACCCAAGTTTCTCCAGCCCTCTGATGCTCTAGGACCCTGCTCAGCTTCTTTGTAGGAGAGTGCTCTCCCCTCCTCAATAAAGCAAACAACTGGCTAGCTATCATCATTACACTAAGGAAATCTCTTCGAAAAACCAAACAACTTCTAATCTTTGGAGCCCCCTCATCCAAGTTAAAGATAAGAAAAGCAAACCGAAGGCTGCTTCAGCCACATTCCAGGGACAAGTTCCCCTTTTCTCCTTTATCAGAATCCTTGCATTTAAGTTTTTTCCAGGCCTAGCAGGATAAACTGCTGCTCACACCCTGCAAACAAAGCACCATTTGTTTAATAAGTGATTGCTGCCATGGGTACAGTAAACAAGGGGCCCGGCTTTGGTGTTTATGAACAAACACAGCATCTTGCGAGAGCAATTTAACATTAACCTGGTGGAATAATCAACAGATCTCACAGGTGACACCGGGGGCAGGGAGAGCGTAAGCAGAATGGGGAGGAGGAGAAAGGGGCCAGTCTTCGAATCAAGGTCGAGGCAAATGCATTACAGAGTAAACAGCTGGGAATAACTGAAGACAAACAAACAGTCATTCTTCTGACATTTAGAGAGGCAGAAAGGTTGGATGTTACATACATCAGCTGCTGACCACCATGAAATCAGAGCAGTTGGGGCCCAGCACTCCTTATTTACACAATGCCATGTTTGCTTATAAACAACAGTTTGCTGTTACCAACTTAGCATTACTCATCATCATAGAAGCCAAAAGATCAAGTGAAATCCTGTTAACTCTTTAATGGCTACTCCACTGTGAAGGGAAAAAGGGGGAGGGAGGGGATGATCTAAACGAGAAAACAAAGCAACCAGAAATAAACTGGGGCCTATTTTTGACCCTTTGATTTCCCTGCTTGTGGATGAAAATGTGGATTTACATAGCTTAAAACAGTTAAAAGTTGGATGGGGAAGCAACTCAGAACAGTGGACTGTCTGGAGGCTTGAGGAACACTGCGTTCATTTCTCAAGTGGTTCTTTTATCAGTGAAATATCTGGGTCAGACATAGATTCTGATCTTTAATCTTTTATTAAGAAGTGAAAACCCTGATGCTTCTTTCTTCACATCATGAGCTACTCTTCCAAGATATCCACAAGCCCGTATTGCCTGGAAATTAGCAAATTCGTGGCATTCCAACATTCACTCTAGGGAAAAAGAAAACTACAACCGCCCTAAAGCTTGACAAGTTTGTATGGTGGTCTTTCATATACATTGCACAGAAAAATTAAGTCATCAATATACCATGTAATAACCATTCTGTTAATTTACACAAAAAAGAAAGGAAGAAAGAAAAGCAGAAAGACAGAAAGAAATCTTCCTAAATTTAAAGGTGAAAAATAAGGTAAGGTTTTCCAAAAATAAAAGAAACCAAGAAATGGTATCTTCCAAAATACATCTAGCTTAAGTATGTTAATTATATGTTTCCTTACATTACTGCAAGCTATCATCCCTTCCTGGGACTGTCATAGGCTAGGGGTAGCCTATATGGTTGCACATTCACTTGATGTTACTGTACAGATAGGGGTGGGGAACCTGAGACTTCAAGGTCACATTGCCCTCTAGGCTCTCAAGTGTGGCCCTTTGTAAAAGAACCTAGAGGGCCACATGTAGCCTTGATGCTGTAAGTTCCCCACCCCAGTATAGATACTTTATTAGAACATCAGACTTGCTCAAGAGCATGTGATGATGCAAGTGTGAATACTGCTGGAACAACTAACATAAATCCTTTTCCTCAATTGTTTTGAAAACTGAAAGTCCCTGAATCCACACCAACTACAGCATGTATGTGGTTAGGATTTCTCGGAAGTACAAACAAGTTAGGGGACTTTTCCAAGGTCACTGTGGGAGTAAGAGGGAAAACCAGGTGATGAAAGAATACTACCACAAGTTTTCCAAGTTCCTGTACTCTGTCCTTTTCTGTTGTGCTAGTCTTGAAGGGAAAGGGAGATGGAGAGAATGGGGTAAGAAACAACAGAGAGTGTTTACTTTCTACAGCTCAGAAAACAAACCCATTTCTGTGACTTCCCGATCTTCTCTCACTGCCCCCTAAACCCCTTTGCCAAATCAGACCGCCTGCCAGCTGTGTTAATTTCATTTAAATGCCAAATAGTTATCAAAAAGTGGTACCATTTCCTTTGAAAAATGATTGGATGGTACAATTGAATGAGAGCTTCACACTTTTGAGAGTAACCAGGTACAGGGTTAGAATCATGAAAAGAAGCATAGTTTATTAGAAATCATATTGTATTGGAAACTGGACAACCAGAGTCTGAAGACAGGAGTCAAGGGTTTGAAACCTGACTGTGAAGTCTGCTGGTTATTATTTCTGTGCACAAGTTACTCTTCTGAGATTTACTTTCCTCATTTTGAAAAATGGGGAAATAATACTTGCCTTTGCTACCTCACAGAGTCCTTGTGTAAAAATAAACCTTAAGATTTTTATCAACAAATATTTATTTTTTTAAAAAATGTTTTATTGATGCCTTATTATTTGCTCCAGAGGCATTTCACAATCGCCAAGCCTCCCCGCCCCAGAAGGCATTACCCACCCTTTAAACAAAGAAAAAATGGTTAAAAAATAACACACAATCGATCCCCAACCTTTCCACTCAGAAGGGGGAAATTATTTCATCATGTGTTCTCCAAGAACAAGAACGGTCACTGCATTTAATCTGAATTTGGGCAGCTTTCAGTGTGTGTGTGTGTGTGTTTTTAATAACAATAAGGTAGCAATTGTGTATATTCTCTTTTCTCCCAGCTATGACTACTTCAATTAAATATATTACATCCTCCACATATGAAGTGGAAAGTAGTGATCTCACTATCACAGGTTATTGAATAGGAGGTGTTTTTACAATAAATATGAGGAACTTCAATTTAACTATCTGTTAAGAATGAATACACATTTGTGAGCTGACTAGGTACACAGACATGGGACTGAGCCATATATACAATACATTTGTTGTATAGTCATTTTCTGGTCATGTCTGACTCTTCATGACCCCATTTGGGGTTTTCTCAGCACAGGTACTGGAGTGGTTTCCCATTTCCTTCTCCAGTTCATTTTATGGATGAAGAACTGAGGCCAACAGTATTAAGTGACTTGCCCAGGGTCACATGGCTAATAAGTATCTGAAGCCACATTTGAACTCAGATCTTCCTGACTCCAGGCTCAGCACTCTATCTATTGTGCCAGTTAGTTGCCCTCTCATGCATGCAGATACTAAATGTCTGAACTTGGGTCCAATCAAGTGATAAAACCAGACATAGTTTTCTTTCTGGAAATAGTACCACTTTTGATTAGTACTTGGCATTTAAATGAAATTAACACACCTGGCAGGTGGTCTGATTTGGGATTCATCTTATATCTCTCCTTCCCCCAAAGCACAAAACTAGAGAACACTGTTGGTACCACCAAGATTTATTCTCATTATATATCTGACGCTGAATCGCCCCCCAATTAGAACTCACAGCCAAAATATTAACTTGCTAATGCAAAGCTTCTTACTGAATATATTCTGGCATCAGCCATCTATGCTGTCTACCTTCTCTGGCACGTAGAATCAGAGTTTACTCAGAAGAAAGTAAGTACTACATGATAAAAACTATAAGCATATCATTCAAATGCTTTATTGGTCAAATAGATGGATGCTTTTATTAGCCCAACCTTTTTTGTAATGGAGTGCCACTGATGACCCAGTGTTAGCCTCATTCTCTGCTATTAATCACACTTCTAAGAGCTCATTTTGCTTTAAAATCTTAAGAAATTGCTATAATTTAAAGACACGGTATCTACATAATGGGAAATGCTTCACAGATTATATCATTTCATATAGTGCAGTATTTTTATGGGAACACTGACCATGATGCCAAGATATAACAAAACTTGAATAAAATCTTTTATAAAGAAAAGCTAAATGTAAACTTTCATTTGTAATTGTTGTTTCTGCATCCGTATACTTTCATCTTTGCCTTTGGGGAAATGTGGAATCCAAAAAGCATATGGTTTATATAGATTAAGGACACAATAATGTTCCTAAACAAATGTTTTAAAAAATGAAAGGGAGAAAACCTAATGTGAACTGATAAAAAAGATGTGAAAACACATGGTATGTTTTAAGGAAATTAAATCACTGGTATATTCCTTATTCATCATCTGTAATTCCTGTGTCTTGTCGCCTCACTAAATGGAACCAAAGCACTGTCTTCAATAAGAATGACTTTGGCATGAACTACAGGTATCTGCCAATTTATGTCTTGTATGATTTTCTACTAATATAGTGACACCCTTGATGGATAAATCTTCATCTCATTAAACCACACTTTGCAAATGTTTAACTGTGTTGATGACTACTTTATGGTAGTAGAGAGTTCCCCCCATATAAAATAAAAATAAAAACCTTCTACTAGTATATAAACAGATATATAATAAAATGAAAAAATAGTTCTTTCTCAATAACAGGCATGGCTACAACCAACCAATGTCACTTTGCAGTTGCATCATCTCTGTCATAACTTATATTTGCATTGGACTTTACAGTTTACATGGCTCTATTCTCAACAACAACCTGCTGAGTTAGACAATGTAAGGATTATCACTCCAGTTTTACAGATGAGAGCTCAGAATGGTTAAGTCACTTGAACATGGGCATATAGTAAATATGTTGAAACTGGAACTCTAAAACAGGCGACTTGACTCTAAGCCCAGTGTCAACGACTCTACACCACGTCATCTTCTCATTAAGAGAGGATAACACCCAAAATATTTTAAACCAATATCCAGTTGACTAGCCATTTGCAACCATGACGGAGTGACTCTCTAGCCTTATTTGGTCTAATCTGTTTTCACACACAGGTCGAATGACAGTAGATGTGTGTTGCCCATGTACAGTATCAGTAGCTACTGATTACAAGAATAATGAACCCAATGTTCATCAACTTAGAGGCATAATATTAAGTGTAACAATTGTATGAGTTCCTAACTTCTCTTTTTCTGGACAAGAACGCGCAGTGGGCTACTATTTTGAAAAATGTAGTAAATCAGAGGATAATACCACTAAATCAGAATTATTCTTTTTGAAAGTCAGGTATTTTGGCTTTTTCATTTTTGAAACCTTCCAAAACAAATCCTGAATTTGTTCTCATTAATTGTTCTTATTCTCTTTCTATGAGATTTGTTGTCAAGATCATGTATGCACATACTATTAATTGCAGACAGGATTAGCCACCTGTTCCTTACTTTATGAACATCAGAGAAGCCTCTTCCACTTAGGACATGGCTTTAAAATGAGGAAAATGGATTGAAGAGGGGACAAATAAGGTAGGTGGCACTGAACAGCACATCAACACCACCAATAGAATTTTAACTGGACCACCAAATCAGGCTCACCGAGTAAAACTATGACAAAAGGAATTCTGTTCCATCAAACTGAATGTTTGAATTTTTTTCCTAAAGTAGTTTATTAGCGTTTCTCAACATTTGATTAAATTCAGCAAGTATTTATTAAGCACCTATGTATAACGCATTATGCTAGGCATTGGGATTATAAAAAATATGTTAGACGTATATCCACTTCTCAAGAAGCTTGCAATATAAGTGGAAGGGAAGGGAAAAGACATATTCCAAAAAAAAGTATCATAAGAGGATAAGTTCAGAGGACAAAGTTTGGGCAAAATCCTATGAACAACTGGATAAGCTAGAGATCGTGTTGGAGGGCAGGTTGAAGTTTATAGAAGGAGAGAAGGCTTTGTGATAGAGATGGCATCTGTAAGGTCTTTGGAAGGAATAGATGCAATTGACAAAAATAATGACCATGGCGGCAGGAGTAGGGAAGATATCATTCGGGATATGAAGGAAAACCTAAGCTGAAGTAGGAAGAGCATACAGCAGGTCAATCAATTAACATTTATTAAGCCCTTAGTATGTTTCAGGCCCTGTGCTAAGCAGTGGAGATACAGAAAGAAGGAAAGATAGTCCCTGACCTCAAGAAGCTTGCAATCTAAGAGTAAAGACAACAAGCAAACAACTATGTACAAAATAGCTATAGAAAGGATAAATGGGAAATTAAAAAAAAAGAGAAAGCAGTAGAAATAAAAAGGTTTGGGGAAAAATCATGTAGAAGATAGAATTTTAACTGGATTAAAGGAAGCCAGGAGGTGGAAATGAGGCAGGAGAGGATTCCAAGTACAGAGGAGGGAGGGAGGGAGGGAGGGAAGAGAGAGAGAGAGAGAGAGAGAGAGAGAGAGAGAGAGAGAGAGAGAGAGAGAGAGAGAAGAGCAAGGGAGAGAGGGAGGGAGAGAGAAAGGGAGAGAGAAAGGGAGAGAGAGAGGGAGAGAGAGAGGGAGAGAGAGAGAGAGAGAGAGAGAGAGAGAGAGAGAGAGAGAGAGAGAGAGGGAGAGAGAGAGAGAGAGAGAGGGAGAGAGAGAGAGAGAGAATCAGTCTAGGTTAAATGACAAGGATAAAAACAGTCACCATCGCCTTACCCCAGAACTGCAACTCATTACTGTCTCCCATTCCCAACCTCAACATAATCCATGATTACACAGATCTTTATGTCAATATTCCCATCAGGAAGGTCCATTCGCAGCATTTATCAGGCATGTTCCTTTCCTGAGACCACTTAGCCAGTTGTGTAGGACAGAGGATCATAGCTCTAGAACTGGAAGAGCCCTCAGAGACCTTCTAGTCAGTGTAAGAAGATTATGTTAGTTGTCCAAGGTCACAAAATAATTTATCATTGATAAGACCTGAACCTCAGAATTAGGCCCAGAAGCCTGCTCTTCCTTGGTTCTTGTGGGAGCATGGGCACCATGCTGCCAAGAGACAGACTATTATAGGCTTGGGAGGCAACAGAAGCTACCAAGAACAAGTCCAGAATGCCTAAAATGTCATCCAATTATGCATGCAGAAATCATGGCTCCTGTGATGCAGCAAAAAAGGTGCTAGCATGGAATCCACTAGGCATGGAAAGACAGTGTCAGCAGTGCTAATGACTTTTCTTTACTTCCTTCATCTATTCTGTATATGTGGTATGGAAAAGCACAAAAGGAAGGAATCTCTCTAAGTTCAAATACAATTTAAAGGGTTGGCTCATGTAAAACTACTGTCAAGGTAAGTTTCAAAATTTAACTAATATGGTTAGAGACTTAACATGTGATATAACTGTAAGAGGAACCTGCCCGGAGAAGGAAAATCATCTGCCAGCACAGGCTGGCATCTTCTCAGTAGCGTATAGTCTTAGAACATTGAGAGGTTAAATGTCTTGCCCAAGGTCAAACAATACGTCTAAGGCAGAACTCACACAAGTTTTAGTAACAGCAAATATTAAATTATGTTCAAGGTAGACTGTTTGGAATAATTCATTCCCTGTGCATTCATTGATCAAGAATTAAAGGTCTGCTTCTAATTGCTCTCAAGTCTGCAGAAGCTTGTGATTTGTTTCTGAGAGGAAAATTTCCTGTATGTGTTTATGACAGAAAAATCTTGTTTTTTCCCCACTGAAGTCTTCCTTTCTTCCTTCTTTCCTCCCTTCCTTCCTTCCTTCCTTCCTTCCTTCCTTCCTTCCTTCCTTCCTTCCTTCCTTCCTTCCTTCCTTCCTTCCTTCCTTCCTTCCTTCCCTCTCTCCCTCCCTCCCTTTTCCCTCCCTTCAAATGTGCAAGTACTGATTTGGTCTAAGTGTGGAGAGCTAGTGGCAAATGTTGAAGTGGGAGACATGGTTTCTTTTACGACTTCATGGTTGTAACACTTGATGGACTGAGGAACGAATCTTCCTGAGGAATCTATTAGGCAGACACTGGTCATCTTTGTCATAACACAGTGGGCAAGAAGATGTGAGTTTTCAAAAGGTAAGGGTGATTGGAAAGAAGAAGAGGAGATATCCTAGCTTGCCTGAGGAACAACAGATAGCAGGCTGCTGTTTGGCGCCTAGAGTATTTAGTGTTATGAGGAAATACTCCTAGGATGCAAAAGGGATGCAGACCATTGCTTTATCCAATAATTAGTATCATTTTTTCTGCGGGAGAAGATCATGTTCATACCATTCTTCTTAACTTGGCTTCAAATTACTTTAAATGCTCAAGATTCTTTGATTTCAATTCTACTTTGCTGAAGACTGAGACCTCTCAAAGAACACTTTAGGGAATGCAAAAATACTGCTGAAGTTTAAATCTCTCCCAGATCATCCAGCCAATCACACTACTCCCACATACATCCCCTAAGAGTCTCCAAAAGATTTTCCTGCTTATCAGAAAATAAGTACATAGAGCTATGTGCACTGCATACATATTGCCCAAGGAATTAAAAACCTCCTAGGTGGCAATAATATGGTCAAAGATTTAGAGCTAGAGAAAATTGTAGAAGAAATCTAGTGCAACCCATTCAAAGGAGGACACTGAGGCAAAGAGAGGTTACATGCTTTGCCATGGCCACATAGTTAACAGTAATTTTCTCAGGAGACATGTGAGTCAAGGTCTTTTTGACTTCAAGTCCATTCAGGGCTCTAACCAAATATTTCATATGCCTCTGAAGGTGATCCTAACTAACTGGACAAAATATCCAAAGTGGATGGTCAAGAAATCTTTTGCTGTTGCCACTGAGTCATTCTGCAGCCTTGTCTAACTCCCTGGGGTCCCATCTGGGCTTTTATCAGCAAACAGACTGCAGTGGTTTGCCATTTTCTTCTCCAGCTCATTTTACAGATGAGCAGACTAAGGCAAACACAGTTCCGTGAATGTCCAAGAGTCACACAGCTAATAGGCGTCTGAGGCCAGATTGGAATTCAGGCAGAAGAGCCTTCCTGACTCCAGGTCTGGCACTCTATCCACTGTGCCACATAGCATCAAAGAAACCTTTGCCCTCCCATAAACTGAACTGCCTTTCAAAATTGTACAATATTTCCAAAGGTTATAGCCATACAGGTATCACAGAACAGTGAGGTGGAAGGAACGCCATCATTTTAACTTTGAATACAAATTTGTTAAGGAGGAAAGAGAAAAGAGTCCTCAGCCTGTATCCTTCCCAGCATCTCCTCATGCTAACATTGCATGGACAAGTTCACTTTGCCGGCATATATCCAATTCAAAATGGACACGGTTTCATCCATACTATGAATTGGACTTCCTGAATCTTGATTCATAAAACACTCAATTCAGTGTATCTGAAATAAATGAATATCTGAAAATGTAAGCTTTTGTGCATCATCACATCATTGAGGATAATAAGAATATTCTAACCAAACAACTCTTAAGAAGCAG